>OX453089.1:19139117-19431445 GCA_949708635.1 Hirtodrosophila cameraria
CATACTTTCAGGGGCAATTTTGGACTTAGGAAATTTCAGCCTGAAGGCGAATGGAAATGAGTCAGAAACACAAAATCCTTTGTATCTCTAAAACTATAAGGACGAGTTTGATATCCTTTGGTCAATCGATAGTCCTTAATAAGACGCGTTGTTTGACACTGGACTCATAAGGATCAGCAAGGATATGGCTGAGATATAGCTAGTTTTCTGTATACAAAAAAGTCCTTATAACTCGGTTGTTTAAAGGACGAACGTCCTTTGAAATACATTTTCTGACGCGGATGAACAAGGACTATCTTTTGGCCAAACGACATTCAAATCGTCCTTCAAATGGCCGAGTTAAAGGCGATTTTGTGATTTTAGGTCCTTTTTCCCTAGCAACCCCCTTGATAAAAATTTTGACATTTTAAAAAATCCTGAAAATCCTTGAATGAAAATCGATAGCTCTACTGTCTCTGATTACAAAATGGTGTGTCCTTTCAAAATTCTTAAGGATACGCCCGAGTTATAGCTCGAAGAAGAGTTTGTTGTCGTATAATATGCAAGTATTGCATACTTTCAGGGGAAAGTATTAAATGTTATTTCAAATGATATTATAACATTTTGCATGTGCCTGCTGTTAAACTACAGCGCTGCAACTTTCTGCTTTAGTTTAACAACAGGCGCATGCAAAATGTTATAATATCATTTGAAATAACATTTAATACTTTCCCCTGAAAGTATGCAATACTTGCATATTATACGAAAACAATCTCTTCTTCGAGCTATAACTCGGGCGTATCCTTAAGAATTTTGAAAGGACGCACCATTTTGTAATCATTTTTGTAAATTTTGTTTTGTTTACAATTTCAAACATAGTATCGTATATATATTTAATAGTTTAATTAACATAAGAAACATAAGTTATATAGGTGATTTCGCCTGCTCCAGATTACGCGAGTGTCCATGGGATGAGCTTAGCTCACGGTTTAGTTGCCGGGGGCTTGCCGACGACGACGCCGTCGCGTGTGTGCTCCCCCTGGTAACAATCTGTTGATAAAAGGAAAAAATTAACCGTGCAATACTGCAGCCCTTCTAGAAATCGGTTTAAAATGCATGTACAATTTAACATGGTTGCATTTTTGTATGAACATGGTGTTGGAAGACAGGTGTAGTGTTTGAACTGCAAACAGCCCTGGTAGCGACGCTACAGCCCTCGATCGAAGCTAACTTTCTAGGTCAATTATCTCAAAACATTGGCCATATATGTACATATATTTAATTGTCAATAATTGTTATTTCTTTTCTCAATCTGAAAATAGACCGTGCAATACAGCAGTCGGTCTAGAAATCTAGAATTGTGCCAAAATTCAAATGTTATGAATTGCGCCAAAAAATGCTGCCCATCAGCCACATTTGGTTCATATGTGATTCAGTGATGAACCAACAATCTGCATTGGAGCTAGTGGAAGGGGGTAGATTCATTGCCTTATTTCTCGAAAACGAAATCATAAATGTTGATAAACTTTTGTTTTAATAGCTTCCTTAAAGATCAATCTTTAATTATGTATACCGTGCATTTTTGCACCTAGTCTGTGAAAAGAGGTATAAGCAAAGAAAATGAGTGGTTATGATTTTGGTCAATTTTGTATGGGCCTCAGACCGAGGTCGGACCACATAATATTGAATTTATCGAAAACTGATCATAAAATTTTTTCGAAATTTTTGGCATAGTTTAGTTAATGTTTGGGGCTTTATTAGTCGGAGATATTTCTGAAAATGCAGAAACCAAAATTATTGTTATTTACAAACAGTGCAAAAATCACGGCAACAAATCGACGCTAAGTCCAAAAAATCACCGATGCTAACTTGGCGCACGTCTTACACTGTCAGTACAAGAGCGCTTTCGAAGTTATCGAAAACTATTAAACGAAATTGTAATTTTACATTTTGCCTTCTAAATACATATGTAGAAATTACAGTAAAAATTAAGTATTTATACAAATATGGTATTCAATTTTAATACAATGCAGTTTTTACAATATTCGATTATTTTTATAAAAATTAGAATACCCTGCATCGATAGTATCAATAGTGACATCGATATGTGCTAACTCGATAGTATTATTAAGACGCTCATCCTTAGTATACCGATGGTGCTCAATTAAATTTGTTGTTTTTTAGCAAGATGATCAACATGGAAAATGTATTAAACACACAGTTTGTGAAATTAAAAGATGCTATGGATGCAATTTTGGAGTCGAAAAACACTGTGCGTATAATAGTATATTGGTTTTTGTTTGAGAACTGCCCAAGCTTATGCAGAATTTTGACTTACAGGGCAAGGTTTTAGAAATGAAGCAATCTACGGTATCTTTGATGTTTGTCGCTTTGAAGCATTCAAACCGCGAAGTAAAACGCAACATTAAATGTGGGAGAGATGATTTGCACTTGGAGAAGTCAAAAGTGGATTTAAGCAGATTGCAATTGCAAAATCTGTTGTATGAAGTTAGCCATCTAAAAAAGGAGATCGTGCGTTGCCAGAAATTCAAAAGTCGCGATACCCTTTTGGAATTGTTATCTGATTCTGAGTATGCCAACAAGTTTACTCCCGAAAAAGGCGAGAAGACAAATCTCAATCAACACAAAACACATTTGTATCGTTTGGAGTGCGAGCTACGTTTGCGTAAGGATCTGGATAATCAGTATAGTGGCCTACTTACGTCTAAGCAGGAGCTATTGCAAGATAATCTCAATCAGACCCAAAGATATCTATCATTTGGTCCAGCCTTGCGCACCCTGCAAGAATCGACAAAGCCATTGCACGATGCACTTCAACTAACGCTGGATGTAGAATGGAAACTAAACTCAATTGTCAAGTACTTGCCACGTGCTTTGTATGTATTATTTATAAACTTGCAGTCCTTAGAACGTGCAACCAAAGACGCGACGTTTAGTTCTGAAATTGTTGGTTATGAAAGCGATGTTCAAATGCAGGAATTGCTTGCGGAAACGGAGAATACGATTAAAGAACGTCGTCATTTTACAGAAAAGAACAAAGTTTTAGAAAGTTCGCCTGATAATATTATAGAACGTGTGCTCAAAGCGCATCCCCTTCATATACGCCTGGTTGTAAGTATCAAAACACAAAATACAACTTTGTTGGACTGCATTGAAATATCCACTTTAATTGTAGATTAAAAGTCCAGATAAGTCGTGTGATTTAATATTATTAATACGCTATTGGACACTACTCAAATGTGCAACAGTTCGGGCCAAATTAAGCAACAACAGTAACAATAGTCATGGGTTAGTATCATTGATGTTTCATTTATAAATGTTTTAACTCAAATCCAATTTGTTTTATTAGAGAAATTCATTTGATTCAGGATCTGCTTGGGCATTTATATAGCAATGATTTTGGAAATGATGTTCCTGTTTCAGGTATCGAATATGAGGTTAGTATATGAAGATTCACGTCATCTTTTCGTATAAATTTACACGCTCTCTAATCTATTCAGGTAGAAAACTTGAATTTGAGCACGGAGGAGTGCATGGAGTATCTTGTTGAAAATGAATTCGGAAAACCATATTGTTGGCTGCAGAGCATGTGTTCCATAGCGACAGTCAGTAAAATGAAGGTTATTAATCACGAATTCAATTTGCATAAGTGGACTCGTGAGGTACTCGTCCGTATTACAAAACGTTGGCATGCTTGGTTGAGATTAACTCAACAGATTCGTGGCTTGACTTTTAAAGATATCGATATGTATACTTTGAAGGAGAATATCTATCCGGAAGGCTTGTCTTGCAGCCTTGTGCAGTGGACTGCGATCTCTACTGAAGAATTCAATGTGCAGAATTCCGATTTAGTAAACAATTTGTCGTCTGATAATGGAATCACATATACCTCCTACAGAGCTGTAATCGTTCGTGGATCTGCCAAAATGGAATGCTTCATTCGAATTCCAAGCAACTATCCATTAGAAATCCCAATATGGATTTTAACCGTACATTGGAATGGTCGACATACTGCAATGAACAATTCGGCTATCAAGGTAAGCTTACATTAATTTCAATATCTCAACACATTTATAATTCTTCTTTGTTTGCAGATGATGGAATTCTGGACAAACTCTTTAACACCTAAGCAATTGGAGAAAAATAATCGACTGCTTTATGCACAGCTGTTCCGAACTATTTATAGTTTTGATATATTCCTTGAGACAGAAGGATTAATGCAATCCACAAGGGAGTACAACAAAGAAAAGCCGTACATTAGCGCATTTACTAAACGCGTTCGCTTGCGTCCATTCAGATATATCACGAAGGGCTCTATGTACACATTTAAACAATAAATCCAAAATAATTTCGATGTTGGAAACTACTAAAATTACACAAAGAAACGATCAACGTAACAGTTTTTCTAATTTATTTCGTTAACCAGTTAGACCGTTAGACAATGTGACTGGGTATTGGTGACCTAGTAATATTTACTAAATGAATACAATAAATTATTGAAAGCTAATCTTTTGTGATGCCGTTGCCGCCAAGGAGCCGGTTGGTAGCGTCGACACCGTATTGCTTTCGATAATCTCACGACTCTCGTCCGGCATTACTTTGTCAACAATGTGTTTGGCTATTAGACCATCCTCTCCAAGATAGCAGACAGAATATCCATCGTACCATGCCTCTTGATCTTTAAGTATTTCTTTCAGCTGCCAGACTTTGTACTTCCAGAACTGAAACATGACTTTTAAGCCAGATATGCCTCTTACGCGCCATCTGATGCGAACTGTATAATCGTCCGGATGCTTTGTAATCTTAAGTATCTCGAATTTAACATACGCGTACTTTAAATGACCCACTGTGCGTAGAATCGCAATTTGTTTAACATAATGATATAATCCTACTGTATGTTTGCCAGTTATGTTATTTTGAAAGATGAGGTTTGGACTGTATATGGAATAGTCAAGTGGTTCGACGAATAACTTTGGTAGCGTACTTTTGAGTACATCATAGGCACGTTCTAAGTCCTCGGAGCTTCTCTTATTATGCTCATTTTTTTGCACCGGGTTCGAGGTGCTTCTTAGCTGATCTTCCCGGCTATTTTCCTGAACAGCTCGTGTAATATTGCATTTTTGTATTAAGGGAAATGCATATTTACAAGTTTCCACTTCTGTTACGTATAATCGCCGCATTATGGACATCCATGATCGTTCCCTGAGATACAGTCCACTCAGCCATACCATTTTTGGCCCACGCATCATTTTGATTGAATCCTATCTATATATGTTATGATTGTACAGCAAGAATTACATATAATTCAGTTCACAGTTTTATATCTTCGTTTGTTGATTTTTGTTTGCGCGAAGAGCTTTGACAAATCTAAAATATAAATATGAGTGTCCAATAAGCTAGACACTCTTTTTAATTTAATAAAACAGTTTAAATATTTAATAATTTCGTATAGGTTACCAAATCGAATCTCTCGGCAAAACAGCTGACGGCTTGCTAATCTGAAAATATATCGATTGCACTATCGTTGGTTTCATTTTATCGGCAATAGACAGATTGTTTACTTCTTTAAGTCGAGTACGGAGCTCATTATTGTTTTTGCTTGAATAAAAACGGTAAAGTCAAAAGATTTTATTAAAAATCTCAAATAAATATTTTGTATATGTCAAAATTCAACACTAACTAAATTAAGTTATTGCCAGCAATAGAAAAGCGTATGATGCTGTCACTAGAGATTATTTTTTATTACTGCTTTTCCAAAAAAAAAAGATAAATAAGACAAACTAACCTCAATCTCCCCAGCTGTGACAAAGGAAGTTACCCATGAAAGTTGCAACCAAAATAATTGACAGGTTAATATATACATATGGCACCCTGACGAAGAGCAGCAAAAAATGGAAAAATACCAATAAAAACTAGTTTAAGACAAAGACAAACCGAAAGATTAACTAATTTACAATCAAGCCGCTCCTTGCGGAAGGCAAATTTGACAAGGATGATAATATTTGTATTATCTATTGGAATTGAGTTAGATGAGACCAATAAATGTTAAGGTAACAATTTAAAACAAAAATAGTATCACTGAAAACCAGCAGCAAATCAATTTTTTCGAGAACTATTGATTGATTTGGCAATATAAGTTTTGGGTATATTCCATAGTAGGGTACCTTTGTGCTCCTCTCACATTTGATATCAGTACCTGATGTATAAGAAAACTGCTTAACACTGTTTTTATAGACTTTATATTCTGCGCAGAAGATTTTTGTGCGCAGGACCAGCTAAGTAAATGTAATATGTATGTACCTTTGTGCAAAAGCTGGCTGTATGTTTGTGTATCATCATTTCTGGCTCTAGGAGTTACTTTTATGTTGTTTACAGACATACATTTGTATATATGTACGTACGTATGAATACAAAAATCAAGGTGGTTTAAAACATCAACCAGTTTGTCTTTTGAAATTTGTAACACTAAAATCCAAAAAATACAAAAAAAAATAAATTAAAATTATAAAGTGCCAAATACTCAAGGTTGAATCTACATGAATGCCTTACTAAATATTTTTCGCAAGTTGTTTTTTATGGAAAATCAATAAAAAATTACAAAGTAATCATTAATGTGCAAAAACCGAAATTAAATTAAATTTAAGGTTTTTTTAAACAGTTAAAAAAGCAACACTATCAAAATGTATGGAATTTCACCATCAGCGACTGATGTTAACGTAAGTTCATAACCGGCCCATTATTTATAATCAATCGTAATCATAATATGATGTATTCCAGACATTGTAAAGGGGTATAATTAAGTTGTGGAAATGGGGCTTAAAAGACTGCCTCGTTCTTATTTTCATTTTATTACCAACAATATTTTATATAATTTTATATCAAAATAATTACCACTCATAGAAAACTTGTAAGAATGCTCTACACAAAAATAATTGATTAGGTTATGTATGTGGTTTATTATATTCCAAACAAAGGCACATTCCTACTTGTTAAGCTCTTTTTCTTTTTATTGGAAAATAATTATATTAACAGATATTATTTTTACAGAATCAGCGCTATAGACTTCGTGATATTGATAATGAGCAAATCATGTCAACATTTGGAAACATCGGACATTCATTAAGTATAGCTGTGGAGAGATTTATTACAATTGGGGAAATAATTGCTGAGGAAAATACTGACATCAAAGCTGATATGTATGAGGCTGCTAAGGAAGCGAGAGATGCAGGTAATGGTTTATCAATTTCTGATTCAAAATGATATTTGAGAAGATAAAAAAGCATATCTTGATAGCTTGACAGATTTTTAAATAATTACTTTAATATGTTTGTTATTTACTTTTAGGCAAATCTATAGAACATCTATGCGATCTTTCACCTTTATGTGGAATGGAACTTCGACACCATATAGAACCGTTAAAAGACTATGGAGCTATTGTATTGGCAGCAAGATCTCTTCTTTCATCGATAACAAGAATTCTTCTCCTAGTTGACATTATTGTTGTTAAGAAATTACTAACTGCAAAGAAGCGGGCATCTGAAAGCTTGGAAAAACTAGAGTCTGTCATGAATTTTACCGAGTTTGTTCGTGCGTTTTCAATATTTGGAACAGAAATGATTGAATTAGCTTACCTAACTGGCCACCATCGCAACTCGTTCAAAGAGGAGCGTCGGCGGGCTCAAATGTTTTCGGCGCGTCAAATTCTTGAAAAGTCCATATCAATCTTATTGACCTCATCGAAGAATAGTTTGATACACAGCGATTGTGTTATAGTTAAAGAAAATCGGGATACCGTCTTTTGTCAAATAAGACGTGCAATGGATTTAATACATTTTGTAATTAAAGATAGTATTTTTGATTCAGCGAAGCATATGGCATTTCGGAATGCAAGATGTAATTCCAACTATGAGAATGAAAGTATATATACAACAATCAAGCGTATTGTAAACCTAATTAAAAGATACAAGCTGCAAACGAGCCAATACGATTTTAATAGCAACAATGAGGGCAATAACAATGCAGATGCCTTCTCCTACTCCTTGTTTGATGACGAACAATGGAAAAGTGATAATTACCATAAAGAAAAGAATTTAGCACCAGCTCTTGGTGGCCATATGATAAAAAACACTAATTTTAAAAAACATTTGAGCTATGAAAGTTTGGACCTTAGAGACGAGCTCTCTTTGGCTTTTGACAAGTTGTTTGAAAAAGCGCATGATTTTACAGATTCACCATATATAAGTCACGATCATCGTAAGAACATACTGGCCTACTGCGATAACTGCAAGCTTGAGTTTGACATGTATCTAAATCATTTAATTAAAGATCAGCATGATAATGGCGTTGGAGTACAAGTTCAAGGCAGGGAGCCGGAAATCAGTATGTTGGGTAGTCTGGAGGAGTTGTGCAAGCAGCTGGTTATATCTGTATCCAGCCAAATAGCTGACTTTAATGAATCGCTTAAAGTATGCACAAAGATTGTGAAATCATTTCATGTCCTGGCAATGACACATGATCTGGAGAACCTTAATCAATGTTCTACGAAGTTCCATGACTGCTGTGATCATATTTTTGATATTTGCAAATTGTTGCAGCATATTGCACCTACGGAACGACTTCAGGTCCATGCTAAATGCTTGGCTATTAACTTAAGAATCTATGGGCCACAAGTATTCATTGCAGCCAAAATTCTTTGGAAATATACAAACAGCAGCGCCGCGAATGAAAATTTTGAATCATTTTTGGACATGTGGAAATGGCTTATCAATGAAATTTCAATGATTGCTAAAAAGATTCTTGTGTCGGTGGACACATCGAAAGCTGATATAGAAACTCAACTAGAGGTAACTACTATCAACAAAAATCAATCCATGATTTTATATTTTTTATATATTTATTTTCATCTTTTAGAAAAGTGAAACTACAATTAAATCAACAAAACCATATGTACCTGCAACAGATGATGGAGAAATGGTTGAGTATTCGGGCTTAGAAGGCAAAAATAACGGAGAGGCCAACGGTAAATGGACAGAGGACTTGTCCGACGACAATGATATTTTAAAAAGAGCTAAGAATATGTCGGCAATGGCATTTCTGATGTATCAATTTACAAAAGGAAGCGGTTCTTTAAGAACGACACAAGATTTATTTACTCAGGCAGAATACTTTGCTGAAGAGGCCAATCGACTTTACAAAGTCCTTCGTCATTTTTCATATCAGGTATATATTTCATTCCTTTTGGGTAGCTAGAGATAAGTTCAAAAATGTATGGACCCTGTATTTTAGAAGAGCAAATACTGATGTTTATTCATATATTTTCAATATTTCAGGTACCAGCAAGTGATAACAAAAAGGATCTTCTAGGTATTTTAGATAGAGTGCCCACTTTTGTCCAAGCACTTCAATTTACAGTTAAAGATCATACAGTGGGAAAGGCTGCCACGTTCGTTAAGGTTGATCATGTCATAAGGGAAACGAAAAATCTTATGAATGTTATAAATAAAGTAGTATCGAAATGTTTTGAGTGCGCAAACAAGGTAACTTATATAAAAACATATTTTATATTAATAGGCTTAAGTTATCAAGCTATTGTTATTTATAAGTTCATTGGCTACTAAGACCCTCAGCTAAGACCTAACAACATCTTAACTCTAGTCTATGACTCAAAACCGAAACTGTCTTGTTCATATTAAAGTTTAATACTCTTATAGAGATTTTGCACTTACCTTTTGATATCATAAAATATTATTTTGAATTTAAGAAAATATCTAGAAATGTACTGGCTTTTACTGACATATAGGTGTCTGCTTTCTTGATTACGATAACTTTTGAACTTTGCTAAAACTTGTTATTTTTGTAACTGTGTATTTTGGGTCTTCTTAAATATTCATGTTCCCACAAATTTTCTAGCGTTCGAAAAAAATAATGTTTGTTATCCTGGAGCTACTTGTAGTTTGAATAGCAAAAAGATGTAAATGCTACTGTTTCCGTTTCCGTATACTTTCTGTTTTAAATACAGTATTTTTTATACGTAATGTCTCGACATTAGGTTTAATTCTTATACTCATACTTGTAAGAAAAGTATTCCGTTTTACCAAAAAACAGGCAATGTGCAATTAACATGCCATTTGATGTCACATAAATTTACAAAATGCAATGATATATTTTTCTAGAGGAAAAGGTAAATGATTTTATTTATTTTACTTTGTTTATTACACATATTAACTTAAGAAATATTTAACTATAACACAAGATTAATGAGATTAATTCAATGTTTGACCTTAAGCAAAGCTCAGATGATTATTTTGTTACTCAATTTGTTGACTAGGTTGTTTTTTTTTTCATTATAAAAATGTTCTATGTTCTGTTACCTAAGTTTGTTTTCCTAGGTTTACTTATTGTAGATAGTAATTTTATTTTTACCAAGTTGTCGTCTTTAGTCAATGTTAATTTATTTATCTGTGTTTATTATCGATGTTTATGTCTTTTACCCATAAGTACCTAAATTTAAGACTTTATATCAGGTGTTTTGAGAACAGATAGATAGATAGATAGATAGATAGACATAAATAAAATGCAGGGTAATTTTTTTAAAAATAATGTTGATGAAATTGTTGGATATGTTAATAACATAATATCAATAAGTTATTTAAGTTATTAAGAAATGGCTTATTTCATTATATTTGGTAATTTATTAATTCGATTATCTCTTTCAACAGTACAAATTAAATTTAACCGGGATTACTGGAGGACTCACTTCGGGATCAGTGCGCGGAGATGATAGTGTCTCTGGAGGAATGTGCGACTCGAAGGGAACAACGAGTAGCAGCGAGGGGAGCATGTGACATTATGGGATGGCTCGCAGAGCCAAGGGGGATGCAAGGAGGACTAGAGTATCGTTTTTATTGTTTTGATTATATCAAGAATTATTTATTCTGCATACATTTGTCTATTCATTAATATTACTAATTCTACCTGTTGTGTCAAAATATATCAAAGTTCTGAAAAATTGTATAAAATTGTGACATACACACACACATTTTGTAGTCAATCATACAAATCATACAGTTTATTATTCACATTTAAAGTATGTACGTGTCTTTAAGTCATCGATTATAATAAATAGTTTTTTGTGCTATTGTTGTTCTAGGAATAAAAGTAATAAATGTAGATTGGTGCTTAGTTGCCAGCTTACTGTCAAATGTGTAATTACAAACTAAATAAAATGCATTGTTTGTCGTATCAAATGTTTTCGGATTCTATATGGCCAGCTTTAAAAGGATATTGGTGGAACTTATTTCTTTATATGTGTTGTGAAAACAAGGGAAGTTAAACGGTTCACTTCAATTTGAACTTTTCAAAATGTATGCCCAATTATAATTGAAATTTTTTATTTCATTATCTTCTAATACTGATAATTTGGTAAGTATTCTATAATAATTAATACAGTTTTTATGTTTTATCAGTAGTTAAGAGCAGGGGGTACAAAAAGATCTGGATGAGATTGTTAACTAAGTCTTCTGAGCAGTTTAAATTTATACGCAGTTGAAATGACTGATTGGCTTAGTTGTCGATGCTGATCAAGAACATTAACTATTTATATAGTTCGGAAATTATTCATTGTTCCTGTTTTAAGGTATTTGTGATACAGGCTATAACAAGACGATAAATATCTTTGATCAGCTGAAGAGATCTGAGATAAAACGTTGATTTTTGATGTTCGACGATCTAAAAGTTGTTGATACAGGGGATACAGAAAGTTGAGGAATTTTTAAACTATATATATTCTTGATCAGGATCAACAGCCGAGACGAACTAGCTATGTCCGTCTGTCTGTCCATCCGTCTGTATGAACGTGTTAGCCTCAGAGACTTTAAGAGCTAGAGACACCAAACTTGGCATGCAGGTTCCTGTATACCATACGCAGATCAAGTTTATTTCAAATTTCGGGTACACCCCCCGCACCCCCGCAATTCGCAAAAAGCTCCCCCAGCCACAAATTTAAAGATATAGCTTTCATTTTTGGTAAACATATTTCTTTTATCAATGTTGATCAGTTGCGTAAATTTCGTTGCGATCGGAAAAGAATCACCAAAGTTATTGACGAATCTATTTCCCCCCGTCTCAGCAGGTTGAAGCTACAGTTTGACAGGCACTGCACAAATTAAGTGTTGGGAGCAGGGAGTCTCGTAGTCGGGCACACCCGACTGGAGCATTCTTACTTGTTTTCCACAGTTTAAGATCTGGTATACTTGGTATATACCATAGGCAGAGAAAATGTCAAGATCTCCCGAAAAAAAGAGACTGCAACGTTCTTACTTGCTTTTTAAAGTATTTTCTATTAGCTAATTGCTGTACCTGTGTTACCATGTGTAGTTTTGGCAGGAGTTGAAAGAAGACAACTTTCGCATGTTAGTCAAAATCTTAAAATATTTTCTAAATTTAAAAAAATAAGCACTGTGAAAAGAGATATCAGTCAAATGAGCAAGTCATCTCTGAATCAAATGGCTATTTTGAGGAGTTTGACAATACTTATTATTTGAAAGGCATCCAAAAATTTAACGACCTTTGGATTAAGTGTATGGCCTTATAGGGATATTATGTTTGAAAATAAAAACAAAAAAATTAAAAAAAATCGAGTTTTCAACGTACTAAATAGTTTTCTAATGGCAAAATCTTTTAAATTGTGCTGTGATTAACTAAGTTGTAATAAATTCTTAATTTTCGACAGATCTGTTATATGATAAGGCCAGTTCAGATCAATACTACTAAATGAAATATCCTTCTTATAGAATGTCAAGCTATAAAAAGCAATTGGAACATACTTAAATTATTTCAACTAACAACTTTCTTAGGATAATTTGTTGGACTAGTTAAGGTCTCTGCCAATTATCGGTTGGACGAAGGCAGCTTTAACCTCTTGTTCAAAATTATGATGTAACAAGACTCACATATATGTTCTTTTAAAATAATAGCTAAATGAAAATCACAATGAAAATGAACTTCCATTAACAAAGCAGAACTAATGGCATATGTAATACTATAATTGAACATATGTTTAAAGTGCACAGACATTTGAACATACTATGCATGAATGTTTGCTTAATTCTTTAGCACTGTTTGTTGGAGTGTTTACCACAAATTATTTGAAATATGGTGCAAGTGACGCATAAAAAGCATTAAGAACAAGTTAGAGTTTTCCAGCTGAGAATGCTGGACTAAGAGCTACCCTGGGTTCAGCTTTAAGATGCAAAATATTCAACATATACAGCTAATAAAAACATAGGCTGGCATAACTTGTAAGAGATTTAGACTTTTGTATTAACTATATCATCATTTTTAAAAATTTATTATAAACTTGGTACCCGCTTACATATGTACAGGGTATATAAATGCAGCTTAGTTGTAATGGGTATGCTTTCAAGTTGTTTGCTTTTAGATAAATGAAAGTTTTGCTGTTGTTCTGCCAGCACCCTGTTTATCCTTGCTATGTTCAATATGGTATAAAAAGAGCTGGTGTCTAAATGAATACCGCAGTCGCTTACTACATTTCACAGTGGATTGTTTATGAAATTGTAATTTGGTATTAGTACTAACAGTATATCAGGTTTCAAAATTAAAGAGTCTGATGGTGTTGATGATTATTAAAATATTATATTGGCTAAAAAACTAAAAATAAGGAAACTATGTTTTTTATGTTGTTTATTATTTGTGTTTTGTATGTTTTTAAAATGCATCTTGGTAAGGTTGCACTATTAGCTTATCAGTTTTTGTGCACCAACAGTTTGAACTTATTACTAACATGCAATCAATCTTTTATTTCAGAAAACAGCTTTATCAGAATGCGTTGATTTCGTAGAAACCAAGCCTAGCTACATTTTTAGATAACTAACCTAACTAGACGGCATCTTTAAAATTCATTTTTTGTCTCCAATTTTGTGGACAACACAGAAATAGATTTCAAAAGAAAAGAAGATTTAAAATGATGATGTCCTTAAACGACAACGCTTACAAAAAGAGGGTGATGGATCACAAAAGTTGAACTTCATGCCGCATCATTTTATTCCCTTTCGACTCCTCTGCTTTTGCAACTTTGTCTATATGTCTTTTCCACCCACTTCTTTACATACAAGTCAAGTTCAAATTTTTATTTTTATTTTACCTATGTACATTTAAAAGCTTTTCATTACGATCTCTTTGGTTAACACAACATCCCATTGAGAAACATGACTACACCCAAACCGTGTACATATTAGAACACAGTAGCATTAAGATGTATTCATCAATTTTGTGTTGCGATTTAGCTGTGCACTACTGCGAGAACGTACTTGCACGTCAGGGTGAAATTTATATACTCTTTTTATCAAAAAATTGTCAAAAAGAGCATATTAATTTCTGAAATGTCCGTCTGTGAAGGACGTCACGATTCGGTCGTGTGTGCTGCACACTTCCTGTCATTTGCTGTCTTTCCACTCTTCCATTAAGCGAAGCTCGCACTCTCCTTTGCTCATAAAAGGTCCTAGAGAAGGTCCTTTTAGCTAGATTCCATATTAATTGTACCTCTGTAATACTTCGTGGAGTATTACCTCATTTTTTTCTTAAAAAGAAGCACAAATGATAAGACTTCTTATGTAATCTCTTTACAATATTTTTCACCATTTCGTCGGGCATTTTGGAATACATAACAAGTAAGAACGTTGCAGGCGGATGCATCCGACTGCGGTATACTCTTTTTTTCACCTCGTTGCGGATTCAGAATTGGGCGTGGCAATGGTATTTTTGCTCAAATCTTTCAAGTTTTGTCATTAATTTAAATTTGGTTGGGCCAGTTCTACAGTTTTGGCAGAAACAAACTTTGCTTGACTGCAAGGGCGAGGGTGGGCGTGTCAATTTATTTTTACCCAATCTATTTAAACAGAATTCAACCTGCAAAATTTGGTGTGGGAGATACAGACTTTGTGGGACGGGGTTGTGCGTGACCAAATTTGTTTTAGTCAGATCAATCAAGGCAGTGTTTAGTAGCCCTTGTGCTAAATTTGGTTACTCTAGCTGTAAAACTGGCGAAGATATAGGGTTTTGCCGCTTGATGGGAAAGGGTTGGGGGTGGGGGGGAGAGTTGACACTTTGTCTGCCTTTGGTATAAACCAACATGTATACCAACTTTGGTTGCTCTAGCTTCAAAGCTGTGGAAAAAAAAACTGCGTTCATACAACAGACAGACAGACGGACGGACATTTCATAAACTCAATACACTCTTTTTTCTTTTTTTTTTCAAAAAATTTAAAAAAGAGAATATAAAAACTTACAAATATCAAGGATTTACCTTCCTTTTGTATTATGTGATACTTATATTATTTAAGCCCTTTTAAAACAGTTTTCGGCAATTGGTATACATTTTTTAAAATAAAAGCTCTACAAATTTTGTATGTATATATTGTAAATATAAATATATATTAAGCATATGTATTATAAGTATAAATTAGATATAATTGTAAAATATATAACATAGTTAATAGACTTATTTATTTACATTTGTGCATTATTTATTTAAATTTAATATTTATTATTTTATTTAAATTCTTCTTATTTATTTTGGACAGATACTTCGAGTGTACAGCTATCTTATGACTTCAACAACAATCTTCAGCCAACCGTACTTTTCAACGAAAAAGTTTTGACCACAGCAATCCAATTAAATGACTTCTTTCGAATATTTTCGAAAACATTTAAGTTTTCAATACCGCATCAAACAGCTTATAAAAATCATCCAGAAATAATATATCAAACCTTGCCAAAGCGTAATTTAGACAGCATTGGTGGAGGGCATCTAATAAAGAGAACTGAAAATCAACAGCGCGACAATTAGAATTAAGTTCTTGGCAAAAGCACATCCTAAAGCGACATTTTTCATTATGTACTTATGTATCCTATTGTAGATTTTAATGTCTTCAAATGTCCATATATATATATATATATATATATATATATAAATATACTACCTATGCTTTAGCAATACTTATGTATAAATAAATATATACGTCAATGCGAACCTACTTTGTTTACGTGATAGAGTACACGCTTTTAACTATACTGCTCGTATAACTATGCGCACGTAAAATTTGAAATATTGCATGGTTGGGGTACAAATGGCAAATTAAGCTTGTGTAATTGTATTCAGAAGTTATATGAGGAAACATCGCCAAACTTATATTTGTATGTATATTCGTATACAAGAATGTACGTGAATTGTGTGTATGTACGTTTATATTCAAATATGAATATATATATAATACAATATATGAATGAAATCGATATACATTGTGCCCAAGTTCGTCTTTCTTGAGTACACTATAAAGAAATCGTTAAGCTCTGTACATTTTTAAAATCAATGTTGTACTACTTTTGATCTCTATTTTATCAATCTTATTTTTAAACACAAGATTCAGTTTAAGTATTAACTATAACCCGCATGCCTAATAAATGGAAAGTGTAAAACTGTACCTATATTTTTCAGCTATGAACATTTTATTACTGAAATGTCTCTTACTGTTTTTATTTAAGAGAATTTTAATTATGGTTTCAATTTTTATACTCTTCTTTTATTTTAATGTGTTGAGGGGTTGATATACTATTATTTAACTCTAAAACAGTTTTCGGCAAATCTTTAAAAATAAAAGCTCTAGAAATTTTAAGACTCTTAACTTAATATTTAATAGTTAATAAACTAATTTTTAGAAATACATTCCTCACTCATAACACTTAACAATATCAAGCAAATCATTAACACTCGTATTTATGTTCTCTATTTATAAGCCGACTGGGAAAAAATAGATGGACAATTAGTTTTGAGGTAAGTTACAAATAAATTCATGCAATTTTGTAAGCAACGAATTTTAAAATAGGCTAGAATAAATTGGTTGAACTTTCAACACTTTCGGGGTAGCTCCCTTAGTTTTGAACCTTTTAATCTGCTTTGATCTGAAATATAAACAATGATCTTGATCAGATTTATAATTACTGTAAAAACTTCCTTACCATATCCTCAGTAGACAATACGCTGCTGTTTTATGTAGCTATCTGTATGAATAGTTTTAGTATCGATACTATCGATAGGGTCCAACACTAAATTTTAAATTACTTATTAACAGAATGATATTCGTTTCGAAAGGACAAGCTGTAAAATGTCTCCTGTGTAAGCAACCGGATTACAAGACACATAACAATTTGAAGGACTTCATTAGCGCTACACCGGGCAACAGCAACGAGCACATTGCAGTAAGGCCTCTGCTGGTAAGGAAGGATTCAATGTACAACAAGAATGCCTGGAGAAGTAAACTTAAAAGAAACTTTGACGAAATTGATAAAGCTTCAGTCAGCTTTGGTATACTTAATCCACTTGTATAGTTCTGCATACTCACGATTATAATTCTAAAATGACATAAACACTCATAAATAACGCAAGGCCGCTTTTTGTCAAGGGAATAATAAATGTATCCATGCAAGAGGCAACACAAATATATGTATTTAATTGATATTAATAATAAAAACGATTATAATTGTTATTAACATGTTTATTTATTCTTCTTTAATGTTGAGTTTTGTGAAAGGTCATACCAGATCTAAATGCAGCGCTTTTTTTTTTTCTTTTTTTTCAAGGGACTATTTAAATACAAATTACATTTGATAATTATATTTAAAACAGTAATTCATTAATATATTCTTTACTTTATTTACTTGAATTACGGCGATAGGGATAACCTATAACAATTCATATTGACGAAGGTGCATCCTTTGTATTATATCCCTACAATCATTAAAAACTCGTTTTATGTTTTCTGTGTCAACGGCGCATGTGAAATGTGGATAGCAATAGTGTTTACCGTCTCCACTTGCAGTTGATATACGCTGTTGGAATATACATAATTAGCGATCAAAGATTTCTGATTGAGAATTTAGATCAGATGCTTACCAGAAACTCATCCCGTATGAAATATTTTGCTCTTATTACTTCTGGGTCATCATTGGATTCCATTATTGCGTCACCTATTTTGCATATTATATATGGTTTAGTTATTTGAATTGAAAAGTATTTTCAAGCAAACAAGAATGGCATGGTTTACAAAGCTCCGACTTGATGCATAGATTATCATGCTTTATTCAAACAGAACATAAACGCTATGGTTTTAGGAGAAAGGATTCAAGTAAACTTGATATGTTTTGTGGTTTCTGAGACAGATAGACAGATCTAGGTGCAAAGTATTTCCTGTTTTAACTTTGCAGTCGAACGACGTTTTCGAATTTAATTTAAAAATTTACAAAAACTTGTAAATATTTTCAGCAACTTTAACTCAATACCATTCTTATTTCTAGTTTTATGTGTTTATAGTTGTCACTTACTTGGCGTTTGATATTTGTTAAACTCGGAGAAATATTCCGACAATTTACTTTTTCCAGCCTTTATTTTCTCTGCTAACAAATCTTGCTTATTTAGAAAAAGTATAATGGAAATTGTGCGCAGCCATCTATAAAAAAGTAATTGGTTTGCAAATACTTTAAAATAAATAATAATTTGTATTTTAATAGAGCATGTTACCTGTTATTCCAAATACTCTTAAATAAGTCCAAGGATTCTCGAAGCCGATTCTGAGTGGGGTCCTCACGCAAAACCATGTTATAACTTGAGCATGCTGTTACAAATATTATAGCAGTTACATCATTGAAACATTGAATCCATTTTCTGCGCTCGTCACGCTGTCCTCCCACATCAAACATACTGTAAGGCAAGCAATTTTAAGTATTCCCAATTGAAAACTAGACTGCATATATAATTACTCACTGAAAATTAACTTTGTCCACCTGAAATCTTGTTTCGAATATTCCAGAAGTCAAAACACGGCACCGAAGAATATCTTGTTCATTGGGTGTATAGTTTGGATTCTTAATTGTGCTTACTCGATCCAGAAAGCTTAAATATAAAACAAATAACTCATATGATTTGCGATCCAATCATTATTTATAAAAATTATATAGAATCCAAACCATTAGTAATCAATATATTACAAAACCAATTAATATCTTACAACACTAAAAAGCAAACATACTTCAAAGGATTGAAATTACGCTTTTGAATCTTCCTAGAAATGTCTAAAGTAGGAGTAATTGTCACAGTCCAAATCGTATTTGCTATTTTTACAGAAGCTTCCTTCCTGGACATGGTTTTCATTAGTTCTACCACAAGGTCTATTGAGAAAATAATTTGGTTAGTCGGGGATATCAATGTAAGTTATTATAAACTAAGTCCGAATAGCAGGTGGCTGGTTTTTTTCGGACTAAGCTTCGGAGTCAAGCAAAGCACATTTTATATTCGGAAACCCAAAATTAGAATTGAATATGTTTTGATCAAGTCCAGAACACAATTTTTACTATGACTGCAAAAGTACTTTATCATTTTAAAAAACCTGACAAATAAAAATCGTTTAGCAGTATCTATCTAGCTTACTATACTATATACATTACATATGCCATCACAAATTCTATTTTACAAGTACGGTGCAAACAATTTACCCCTTTAAAACATATCCATCAATTTTCCTTGCTAACTTTGGATATCATAGTCCTAAATAAAGAAATTAAGGTAAGTAAAGTATATGGTAAAAACTAAATATAGTATTAATATGATACTAGCTTCAAACAAACTTTTTGAAATAAATGGAAAAATTAAAAAAAAGGTATTTCAAGTAATTCATTCGTTACTTACTATTTTGCACAGTCAATTAATTGATATTCATTTGACCTCTCATAGGTTTGAAGGACTCCTTTGTCTTTCCATAATTCTTCTGTGTGTTCATAAAATTCTGGTGGATAGTTAAAGTCGGGACCTGAAAAGCAATATAAATACTTAGTAGTCTGAAATAATAGTTCATGTGCAAAGGTAAAGGCAAATCTATTTCATTCTCAATTCTAAGCGAAATTTAAGATATTTCTGATTACAAAGATATGGTCTGCATGAGTGGTGTGAAGTAAAACAAAACTTTTAATTGAAAAAGTATGGTTTCTTGGTGGATGAAGTGAGTTTCAATAAATTTTGGTTCAATATTTTTGTTTTGCTTACTAGAGGCATAATCCTGAATATATTCCACCCTGGGTTCATTTTCTTTCTTTTCTAAAGCTACAGGTGGATTAAGTGTGCTCATGGCTCCAGTAATAGTCTGTAAATAAAAATAAATAAATATTGAGGAAATCACAATAGTTAGCTAGGTAGAATCAAGTCTTCAAACACATATTGAACTTTTACGAAATTTTTTAAGCTGAAATTAAAAAAATATGCGGAGGAAATGAAACTACTTACCAATATAGCGTCTCGAATATTCTTTTTAATATCATCAATTTTCTGTTTCTTTTCTGTTTCAGAAAATCCATCGACATGCAATATCCGCATCTGTTTGACTATAGTTGATTTACCAGACTCACCCGCCCCCAAAAGGAGCAGCCTGTGTGTAGCTCTATAGAGCTGTTTATCCTTCTGCAACTGCCTAGAAATGGCATCGCTACGCCGCTTTTGACTTTTCGAATCCTCCGAGTTAACATCTGACGACTGTTTTGAGGTCGGTGAACCAAAACAACCCATAGCAGCCCACGGAGTCCACCAACACGTCGCTCGATTCTCTTGGTTGGCGTCGGGGGACTCTGCACCCCTAGTACTTTCTCCGTTCTGCTCCAGTATAACTGTGTCTTTCAATTGTGTACACAATTTTATATATGCTTATTGGTGCAATCCCAGTATGAGATTTGTATTGCAAAGTTCCCGGTAATAGATGCTTTCAGTTAAATCTATAAAGTAATATATAAGGCAAAAATAAAAAAATAATAAAATATTTTTGTTTTTAATATTATAGTTATATACACTGTACAATTTTCAACAGTTTATTAACATAGAACTAGTTTATTATAATATTTAAGATCTAAAAGTGGGTTGATATCTTATGCAATTTCATAAATATCGGCGCTACTTTTGGTTAGATGTTCTGAAAGTGAATTTTCCTTTGATATTCTCATTTTCAGTTTCGAAAATATTTTGAGAATGGAAGTCACTTTCAATTGATAAAAGATTGAAAAAACTTGCCATTGAAATATATTTCAATTCACTAGCTCGACTGCAATTCGGAAACTTGCAACATTACGGCAATTTCAATTCCGCAAAATTTTAACGAAAGTGTTAACTGGAACAGGTCTGATAGAGTAGGTTTCTTAAATACCTTCTATTTTTTTGTATTATCGAAACGATTTGAACATTTCAAAGACAAAAATGTAAGCCATTACATTTTGAATGCAGTTGGAATTCGTGATGAAAAACCGGGAGGGGGGGAATAAAACCTGATTTGACCATGTGCCAATAAGTTATAATCGACAAAACGAATAAAATGTGGTGAAGCTCTTTAAATCTTTGAGATACAGGCGGATATGTCTCCTTCAGTCCAATACACATTGACTTATCTTTAGTATACACCTTTTAATCATAACAGGCACAGGGTATACAAATATTAATAATCAACATCAATTTTAATCCTGATTACAAAAAAAAAAACATAGACATTTGTAAGTGAAGATTTTTACACCTAAACTGAATATCCTTTAAATGTACATAACTTGCGTACAAACATACATACATATGTACATCAGTAAGAATGTAAATGTATGCGTGTGTAAGTATGTAAGATGCTAAGCACGGGCACTCTTCGGAAACTATAGTGTAACAGGTGCAGGAGTGGGTTAGATGGTTTGCGCATACACTAACAGTACATATGTATATACACATCCATACATATATACATATACATGTTATACATATACATATATATGTATGTAGATACCAGCATTATTTTTTGCTGGAAGGCAGTTTAAGCCCACATATATAATGAAAATATATATATTTATAATAAATATATAAATATTAATATAATGTACCTAATATATAAATATGTACATATAACCATATTTAATTTAGCACGTACACGAGGACACCCGTATGTGTATATATTTGCAATGTATTATTTATGTAAATATATATATTAATAAAAATGATAAATATACATACATTTACATATGCATATACATGCACACATACATACTTATGTGGGTTAAACTTTTGACGATAATAAAAAGAACGCTAACGAAACTTTTTTAATCCAATAAATATTGCCGTATACCCAAAATATTTCTACCGAGTGTCATGCAAAAATATAGATACCTTTGTATTTGTGTGCATGAATACATAAATACATTTCATAAATATGTATGTATACATATGTATGTATGTCTGTATGTATATACACACATCTCTGTGTGTCGCGCATATATATGTATGTACGTATGTATGTACATTTATACCAATGTATTTATATACATACGCACGCACGTATGTCATACATATGTATCTATGTATGCAAGTACATCATGCAACGATTTATTTAGATGTATTTTATCAGATATTGTTTTCACAGTTTTTAACTTTTTCAGGACTGAAAGGTCAGACGCGTATCACAACTCTTTCTACGCGAGCTGAAGAACCAAATACAAATGTATCTATATATGCATGTATACACATTAATTATTCAATGTGTGTTGACAATATAACTAGCTGTTTTCTTGTTTATGATGTAGTTTTTTTTACAATTCTATTCGCAATTTTCTATTAGATGAACACTCCGCTCCGTTCGTCTATGAAGGCAATATCAGAGAAAATCTATCTTGATTACACATATAACTACAACTGCACTTGATATTATTTACACGTTTTCAATGGATGAATCCTATTAATTGAGGTAATTTATGCTTCCTCTTAACGTTCCACATTAACTTTTCGGACTTTTAACTTATTTTCAATAACTAAAAACTCACTTTTATGTATTTTTATTTTATGTATCAACTTAGAGGTGCGCCATTGTCGATAATTACATTGTTAGAATATGAATGTATCGTCTTTTCTAGAGATGCTAAACAGAAAAAAAGATACATATTTTGGTATAATAAACTGTTGAATCTGGGTATTCCTAATGATGACTAATAAAATGAGAAAATTTAAGTCAAAAAAGGGAGCAGCCCATAAACGGCTTTGATTTGATTATTATTTCTTGATAAGCTGAACAGTTTGTCTTTATAGAAGGTGTATTGAGCAAACAGTCAAAAGTCAATTAATTGTTTATATTTATTACGTACATTAACTTGTAATTATTCTATTTATTTTTTGCATACAAAGTCATTTTTAAAATATTAATATGGTGATTAATATCGGTGGATGCTAAAACATACTGCGTGATCATCGAGGGATTTTTTACATTGCGAGTTCTTAAAACATGTTGTTTTGAAAGGAGGTATATTCAGATCGCCACCTCAAGAGAAATATTCGTGCGGAAATGGATGCTATTATGCCCGAAATGATATAAAAAAAAGGTAGGAAGTGAGCAAAAAGAACCAATTTAACGGCTGTCATCTGATCAACATTCTATTCAATACGTGATCGCGACAAATTGTATTGAACAAACTTCAAAATAGAAAAATTAAATTTAGTCATTTAACAATTACAACAAACGGAGCAAAATCCTTAAAATATAAAATTAAATAAAGCTAGAACAGTGTGCGAACTGATTTTATTGTGATAACTTTACTTTTCTTAGCTTTTAACATAGAATATGCAAAGCACAGCTTAGTTGGCACACATATTTTTATCGTAATCCAGTCAAATCAATTTCGGGAATATCGCTGTAAATGTTGCTGTCATTGAAATATCGATGTTTGGCATTATTGATTTATTTGTACTCCCATATCGCACAATAACTTGCAAATCAGTGTTGCAGAACGGCACCAGGAGTCAATGCGCATGGAGCACAACATGTTTAAAAGACCTTTTTAGAATATCAAATGGTGAAAAATATAAAATCTGGAACGCAAGGTAGTTCTGCGCTTAAGTTCTCATACCTGAGGAACGTCTAATCACACTGGGTTTTAAAGAACTCATTTAAATATTTTAAGGGACATTTGCCTGCGATAGTTGTGACCTATCGCTTCGTAGTAAAAGTTAGTATCGCATCGCATTGTTGCCATACTGTGCAAAATAGTTAACGTGCTCACATTTTTTTTGAAATATTTTTACGTTTATCGTTACCAAAATAAAATATAATTAAGATCAAAAAGTTCAGATACTCTGTTGTTTCGCCACAACATAAGCATGAACGTTAAATAATGACAAGGCACACGCAAGGATCATGTACGCATGCCCAATTTTAACGTTGGAGCAGAAACGTTCGTTGGGTTTTGGGTCTTGATTTTTTGTAAGGTATCGATATCAAATCGATTGCTGACATTCAACATCATACGAAAATAGTGTGAATTCAATTTTTAAATCTCGATACATCTTAACGATTCGAAATATCGCTAAACTATTCCATCTCTATTAACAAATACAAGCTGTCAGCTGTTACCCACGTTTGTTTCTTCTATACAAATTTGTTATTAACAAAATAAAGCGAAATGAAGGAAAAACATCGAAACAAAAACACGCGTCCTAATAGGATTGCAAATCCCTTACGAAGGAATGATAAGTTCTCCAAAAACAATAGTTTCATTCAAAGGAGCAGACAAATGGAACAATCCCATAGGTCAGAAAGTCAATTTCAGAGTACAAATGCAAGTGATGACTTAAAAATGACTGTTGATCTGTTGCCATCAATACAACAAGATGAAAATGGGTTTTACGACCAACTTGTGAGTGAATATAGTTCGGCAAACACAGGTAAGCGATTTTAATTACTTTCTGTTCAAAACAATCTGGAATAAACACAATCTTTTTCACAGCTCCAACAGTTAAAGAATCGAACAAATGTATTTTACTTGGAAAAAAGAAAGACAACAATAAGGATCCAGTCGAAAGAAATACAAAAGATTTAAAACCACACAACTCGTTTTCAAAGCGGTTTGACATCGACCTTACTTCAGATGATATTACCGAATTAATATCAAATAAATCAAAAATGCACAAATTTAAATGGTCTGCGATCGGCAATTTTAAAATTGATATACCACTTTTAAAGTCATCTAGTAACTCAGATGGCGACTATTGTCAACCTTCAGAAGCTTCGAAGCCGGAAGACCTTCATAAAATGGAAGTAAAAAAGCAATTGTCTACAAATGTTACTTATCCTCTTACTGCTCTACAGATGGAAATTTTTCATATTGCAAATAATTACTTAGACCTTTATTATCCTCGACGTTCCCACGATAATGCGGAGGAAATCCGTTACGCATACTGTCTTCATGCCATGAATCATATGCTAAAAAGTAGAACACTAATTTTAAATAATAATGAAAAAATTGTTGGACTTGCAAAACAGCCAAATATACTGCCAAGCGAAGTGTCAATACCAGACAGTTTCAGGGACCAGGGGCTTACGAGAATGAAGATACTTATCATACAGCCCTTCCGAGAATCAGCTTTAAAAACAGTAGATATTATAGCAAGCCTTCTGTTTACAAAGGGTACGTATCTTTTAAAGAATAACTAATGTCAAGTACAAAAGAAAAATTAAACGAAAATGTATTTTCATTTATTTTTTCAGATAAAAATAAAAGCTATCCCATAGCTAAATATGATCGCTTCCTTAACGACTTTTCGGGAAACACTATATATTTCCCTAAAACGAATCCTAAACCTTCAGATTATGAGCAAACATTTTCCGGTAATACAGATGACAACTTTAAAGTTGGTATACGCCTTACTAAAAAAGCGATGTCCTTATACTCGGACATAAACAAATCGGACATATTGATTGCATCTCCATTGGCACTCCGCATGATAATTAATGATAAAGACCAAGACTTTGATTTCCTTAATTCAATTGAACTACTTATTGTCGATCAAGCTGAACTGTTTATAGCTCAGAACTGGGAGAATCTTCTCTACGTAATGGATCATTTGCATCTGCAGCCGCAAAAGTTACCCGAGACTAATTGCCAACGCGTACGAACATACTGTCTCAGTGGAACGTCTCGTTTTTATAGACAAACTCTATTTTTTTCATCACATGAGCTACCCGAATTTCGTGGATTGTTTAACAATAAATCCAATAATTTCCAGGGAAAAGCGCGCATTACCAACCAGATTGAAAATGGTGATATTTCCAATGTTCTCACACCAGTTGAACAAGTCTTTCAACGTATTGATTGCTCAAGTGCAGAGTCGGTTTTTGAAGATCGCTTTCAGTACTTTGTAAAAAATATATTGCCGCAATTCACGAAAGCCGGATGCTCACATTGTCTGCTATATGTGCCAAGCTACTTTGACTATGTACGTTTACGCAATCATTTTAAAACAGAAATGATGAACTTTGTCCAAATAAGTGAATATACTAAGAAAGAAAAGATAGCCCGGGCGAGAGATATATTCTTTCATAGCGGCGCACAACTGATGCTCTACTCAGAAAGAGGCCACTTCTTTCGACGTACTCGCATCAAAGGAATTCGCCATTTGATATTCTATCAGCCGCCAAATTTTCCAAACCTTTATTCGGAGCTAATAAATTTAATGCTGGAAACTAATCAGAACCCACGAGATGGCTTGCAGAATGCGATGAGTGTCCATGTCCTTTATACCAAATATGATCAACTTAGTTTGAGTAATATCGTTGGAAATGAGAATGCTATCAAATTGGCTACAGGTGAAAGCGATTCATATCTGTTCTCGAATAAAGACTAGTATGCCTTGAATTAAATGTTGTACATAAATAATAAACACTAGTTTTACCTGAACAAAAATTGTATTTAATTTTAACATTTGGCACAGATTAAATAAATGTTTATATACAAATTGTTTAATTTAAATGTTTGCTTACATGTAACTATACTATACCTCTAAAGCAATATAAATTTCCTCAGTTGCCACCGGTTTTTGCAGTTCAAACTGGATTTTTGGTACACGTAATATGCACCTATGTATATATAAATATATATACATTTATACTTATATATGTTAGCGTTGCCGCATCTGTTCCTGTTTAAAAATAGCTTCAACAATGATAGACTAGTTTGCATAGAAAGTGACAGATAGTCATGGCTACATCATCTTAGTTTGTCGCCCCGATCAAGAATATACTATATACATGGTTTGTCAGATCGAAAATGTACTTATGCAATACTTTTCACATTTGAGGCCAAAATTGTTCTACGCCGTAGATATGTGTATCTATATATATTATATATATATATATACATAAAAATATATATAGATCTTAATTAAATTGTTACTCAGGGCTGTTCTATACAGTGTTTCCATTTTGTAGTTTTTCCTCAAATAGTTTTAGTTCCACTGGCTAAAGATAGTCAATCGTTTTTCGGAATCCAGAACAACCAAGATATTTGACACCTACATTTTGTTTAAATTAATCAGCTAAAAATGGAAAAATAATAATATATTCCTTTTATTGTACTATTTGTATTAAAGAACAAGATTTTGATAGTTTTGTAGTTTTTATTTATTAAATCCATTCTTACAAACCAGTAAGGCAAGATAGTTTTCCATTACTTTCTAAATCAAATAAATAATTTTATTCATGTTGGATTAAACTTTGCAATTTCAGGTAACAGGGCTGTCTGAGCAATTAATACAAGATTGATAAGGTATACAAATCTGACATCCTTGAGGATCTCCTCCATGTATTGTATTGGTTAAAATTGCATTTACCAATTTTTGATGACGGCATCAGGAACTAAATACATATATAAATAATATTGTCGATAATTACCAAATTTGAGTGCTCTCAAATAAGTATATTAACGCATAGGCAAACCAAAATCGGATAAAGGGCAGGACATCAGGAACGATATTTAGCAAGGCCACTACTAAAAAGCTGCTTTCATTGATGTATAATGTAAATCATTTAAGAATGTAGACCAGTTCGGGTTTCAGTATTTATATTTCGTTATCGTTATCATGTTTTGGATATCTTACATGCTGAATTTGAAATATGAATTTCATTCGCTTAAACGTCTGAGTGTCAAAATATGGGTAGACCATAATGTACAGCAATAGATCTCTTGCATTCACATAGGATTTGATTGGCACACTAGTATATATCAATATTTAACAACTTCACATACTTTTCTATAGCAGGAGGGATGGACTTAATTTATGTTAAATTAATTATGTGTCATCCAATTAATGAAATCGGGGATTTACTGTATAAAATAAAACAATAAATTATATTTAATATGTATATTGATTTGGAATTGGAATATTTATCGATTCAATCTGCGTTCAATCGTCAACATCAGTAGCAAGTTGCAAGTGCGAGCGAGCATTCAAAAGCCAACCATATATATATATATATAGCGTATATATATAGCATGATCTAACGCCACCTCTTCCCAATTCGATGGGTTTTTGTAGGCGCACATTTTTAGTTTAGTTTCGCATATAGTATAATGATTATGTTGTCTTTTGTAATGTTTGTTTATTTCACAGCGTCTATAAAGTTTATAACAAAGTACATAATGTAAAATTTAAGTGAAATTCCTAAACAAAAATTGGTTAGATGCTTAATTATTTTCTTCATATTTGTTTTTTCTTTCTTGTTTTATTTTCTTTGTAACAGAAAGGCTAAAATTATATGCTATACTTTCATTTTAACCTAACCTCGACACAAGTTTGAAAAGTAAGTTTTTTTGTGCCTTTCAATTGTATGCAGTGAAAATAAATACCTATGGACCCAAAATTACCTTAATTTACCGTTACTTAGTCTTGAAACGAGAAAAAGTTTAGATTTGTAATTAATTGGAACGGATGCTTGAACTGAAAAGACGAACATTTTCAATGATAAATAAACACGTGAAATAATGTTGTTTCTATCAAAATTTACTGTCTTACAACGTCGGAAAATCAATCTGTATGCTTTTAAGTAGACATTTCATGCTGCTCAAAGATTACTTCTTATATTCTATGGAATGGATGAACCAATTATTTATTTATTTTTTCTTCTTTTTTTTTGGTTATATTTAAAAACCGAACTCTTCGTCTGTAATAAGTCTACTTAATACATAAATAAATTGAATACAAAATATATATCTGCAATTCCATCCATGAAAATAGCCATGTAAACCAATTTTTGACGAATAAATAAAATATGGATTATATGTATATATATCATATATAAATAGGAATTCAAGATTTATCTAATGTATCGAATATGTCGTAGTTTATTTTTAGTATAATGACCCCTAATTGAAGAAATATGTACATAGATATACGTATTCTGCATTTTTAGAGAATGAAAAATAATCTTTTTTTTTTTGAAGTATCGTACAATAAATACAATTAAATTTTTGTTCATATAATACATACGACTACAAAAACTATGATTGGAATTTCTGTTTGTAAAGAAACTGAATTTGTAAAAAAAAAAAAACAAAAACAACTAAGAAATTGTATAAATAATCATGACTGTTTCAGTAATAATTCTTTCACTGTTTCAGTAATAATTGTTTATATGACTTGCATGTTGTTAAACCAAATGTTAAAAATTTTCTGAAACCTAACACACGTATGTAGTATATATTAAAATTCAAATATTCCGCAGCACGAGTCTTAGCTACAGCATTGTATGTACAAAAAGCAATGCCAGGTTATTTAAAACATATTCAAACAGAAATGTGTATTATGTATACGTATGTATGTATAAAATTAATCGTTAGCTCATAATCTATTGACCAGTTCACGGCGTTTTTTTTTTTTGTATAAAGTATAAAGAGTAAAGAGTTAATCGAACTCTTATCAAAAAAAATATCACGCGTGAATTTTTAGTAGTATTCGGAAACAAATCTATGTTGGTTGTGGTGGTTAAAGTCGTTACTTTGGGTATTTCTTTTTGTTTATATTTAGTAACACTTTATGCTAGTAATTAGAATTATGATGTTGTTGGGCTTAATGATTATAATTATTATATTCTTAAAGCATCATAGCGTACAGCAGGCCAAAGAAGACAGCCCACATTAACACAATCCCATGCATTTTATATATCATGCTCTCACCATCAGCGATTTTTCTAGCAACAAACTTCAACGTTTCATCTAATAAAACTACAGGAATTGAGAATTTCATCACAGTTATCCATTCCTCTGCAGACAACGGTGTCACTTGGAAGACATTCTAAGAATAGTTGAAAATTCAATTATATTACATGTTATATATGTATAAGACATTATCATGTTGCTTTAAGTAATACTTACAGAGAGGACATCAACATATAGAATAACAAAGTGAAGAGTGAAAGATAGAGCCATTGAACCCAGCAACCACAAATTGCACCATGGTGGCATTGTAATCAAAGACTGATTCTCGGATAAGCTGCACAAAGAAACAAAGAAAAACGTTTTAGCATGTTTTATGGGGAAATGATTAAAGTTTCAACTAACCTGTTCATTGCATTCAACATTTCAATGGTGACAAGCACAGATAGAGCCATGGTCATTGCATGTGGATCGCTGAAGATTTTACAATCGACACCCTTGAATTCATCACCACCGCCCAAGCAGGACAAATGATGAGTGAGTTGCCAGTATGAAAGACCGGGACCTTCAGAAGAGAACACAAACCACCAAGTAGCGGCACCAACTGTGGCAGCACCGACGTAAAAACCAATTGCCATGTAACTAAATATTAAATAAAACAATAAGAAATTATAGACACGAGCATATTTGAAATGTTAAGTTAGTTTCCAACCGGAAGAACAGCCATCCAGAAATTAAACCTTCATCAGCTTTCCTTGGTGGCTTCTCCATGATATCCAGATCAGGAGGATTGAAACCAAGAGCTGTAGCTGGCAAACCATCAGTAACCTATATGTAAATATTAAATGTAATATTAAGAAAAGCTATTGTTGTATTATGTATTATTAAACGTACCAAGTTAACCCACAGGAGCTGAACTGGAATCAAAGCTTCGGGCAGACCAAGAGCAGCAGTAAGGAAAATGGAAACAACTTCACCAATGTTGGATGAAATCAGATAACGAATGAATTGCTTCATGTTGTTATAAATAGCGCGACCTTCTTCAACGGCAGATACAATAGATGAGAAGTTGTCATCAGCCAAGACCATTTCGGCAGCAGATTTGGCAACAGCCGTGCCTGAGCCCATAGCAATACCAATTTCAGCTTTCTTAAGAGCGGGGGCGTCATTGACACCATCACCTGTCATGGCGGAAATCTCGTTCATGCTTTGCAAGAATTCAATAATCTTCGATTTGTGCTGGGGCTCCACGCGGGAGAAGAGACGAGAGCGTGCAACAGCGGCCTTCTGCTCAGCAGGTGACAGATCATCAAACTCACGTCCAGAGTAGGATTTACCAGTAGTATCTTCATCTTCACCAAAGACACCAATGCGACGGCAAATAGCTTCAGCGGTGGCCTTGTTATCACCAGTGATAACAATGACACGAATACCAGCAGCACGGCAACGAACAATAGAATCGAAAACTTCTTTACGTGGGGGATCCAACATGCCAACAACACCGACAAAGGTTAGATTAACTTCATATTGATGGAACTTATTGGAATCATTCAAATCCATTTCTTCGGGACGAACTGGACTATCAGCAACGGCAAGGCCCAAGCAACGCAGTGTATCGCGTCCGGTACCATACTGAGCAGTCAAAGCCAGAATCTTGCTCTTGAGCGCATTGGTCAATGGCACCTTGCTTGTACCAACACGAGCATGTGTGCAACGTTCCAGGACACCTTCTGGTGCACCCTTGACAAAGAGTTTAGGGCCAGTGCCCAAGCGAGAGGCCTTAAGTGGGGTGCAATAAGAAGACATGGATTTACGATCGCGCGAGAACTCAAGGGTGAACTCTTTCTTCCACTTGGTTTCGATCTCACCACGGCAAGCGATGGCAGTTGATCTACGGTCCAATCCAGATTTGTTAACATTAAAGGCATTCAGTTTTTCGGCCAACACAATCAATGCAGTCTCAGTTGCCTCACCGACCTTTTCAAAGCAGCCTTTGAATTCATTGTAATCAATTGCGGAATCATTGCACATGATGCAAATGGTAGCCAATTCCGGCAAAGCCTCGTAATCGCTAGCCTTTACTCTCTGACCGCCCAGGAACAGTTCACCAATGGGTTCGTATGTGGAGCCAGTAATTTCAAATTCAGTGAAAGAGCTATCGTTACCCTCGACCTTCTCAAAGATGAACATGCGGGAAACGGACATTTGATTGGTTGTGAGTGTGCCAGTTTTATCGGAGCAGATGACTGAGGTGCAGCCCAAAGTCTCCACAGATGGAAGGGAGCGTACAATGGCGTTCTTCTTGGCCATGCGACGGGTGCCCAAAGCCAAACAAGTTGTAATGACAGCTGGCAGACCTTCGGGAATAGCAGCGACAGCTAGAGCAACAGCGATCTTGAAATAGTAGATAGCGCCCTTGATCCAAGAACCTCCATGAGCAGGATCGTTAAAGTGTCCAATGTTGATGGCCCAGACAGCAACGCAAATGATTGAGATGACCTTAGATAGCTGCTCACCGAACTCATCCAATTTCTGTTGCAGTGGTGTCTTAATCTCTTCAGTTTCCGACATTTCAGTACGGATTTTACCAATAGCAGTGCTCAAACCAGTTCCAATGACAACGCCACGTGCCTTGCCAGCGGCCACATTTGTGCCGGAGAACAAGATGTTCTTCTTGTCTTGATTGACGGCCCTGGGATCTGGGATGGGGTCTGTGTGTTTAATAACCGATACCGATTCACCGGTAAGGATGGACTGATCAATTCTCAATGTTGTTGAAAAGATGTGAGTAATACGAATGTCAGCTGGGATCTTATCACCAACAGAGATCTCAACCAAATCTCCAGGTACAATCTCTTTCGCTCTGACCTTTTGAATGCCAGACTTGTCTTGACGAACTACTTTACCCATTTCGGGTTCGTATTCTTTGAGTGCTTCAATAGCGGATTCGGCATTTCTTTCTTGCCAAACACCAACCACAGCATTTGCTATTAGAATAAGTAAAATTACTAAAGGTTCTACAAATGCAGTGAACGTTTCTTCATGTTCTTCAAATAGCGCTAATACCTAAATTAAGAAAAATATTGATAAAAAAAAAACAAATATTAGTTACAATATTCATTAAATACTGATGCATATTTGAAGTCGAAGATAATATCGAAATCTGAACAAAACTTACAAATGAAATGATGGCTGCCAATAGCAAAATCTTCACCAGAAGATCGTCGAACTGCTCTAAAACTAATTGCCAAATACTCTTTCCTATAAAACAAACAAAATGATATATGTTAGATTCAAGAAATATATATAAGTCAGCTAAAGCACATTATGTGCCCGCATAAATGATAATTGCGCACCTTCCTCAGTTGGCAATTCTGAAAAGAGAGACAATAAAGAAAAAAATTAAATATATAATATTGGTTTTGCATTTATCGGAATGTATTATGTTTTTACCATTCGGTCCATATTTCTTCTGGTTGGCCTGGATCTGATCTAGAGTTAGACCGCGCTCTCCGTCTGTGCCAAAGAAAGTCAGAGATTGTTCGACGGTTTTCGCGTGGCCGTCTTCCATTTTGTATTGTTATCCTCCGCGTACGGTACCCTAAGTTGAATGTAAGAAATTATAAATCAGTAAATTATTATTTGAAGATATATTTCTTATCACATTGACAACTAATCGAGTTTTAAATACTAATATATTTCGCTGAATTTAAAAACATGTTTGAGCTAAAACAAATCAAAAAATATTTTTTCGACAAATAACAAAAAATATGAATGTCAAATATTTATATGACAGCTCGTTTTGGGTCATCTTGTCCCAGACGAGGTCTAGTTTTTGGCGGCCGTGTTGCCGTCTCAAATATTTATTCAAAGACTGTCTTAAAATAGATTGCTATTCTATGAAATTTGCAGCGGTGTTTTATATATTTTCGTTTTATTTTTTTTTATGCGATGTATTTTTTTTAGTTTTGTATAGGAGGCATGTCTTATTTTAAATATTTATTTAAAATAAATTGAACAATTGTCTTTTTTCCCGGATAAAGTATTCTATAAGTTTTAGTGTGTTTAACAAGATCTATTGAAAATTAATTTTTTTTTTTTTTAAGCTTTTACATAATTCAAATGCAGACAGAATTAGAACACTTATTCTTAGAATTAACATTTTCTTTGTTAGTCTTTCGATAGATATTAAGCTATTCCAAAAGCAATTTGAAATTTAATTTCGGAGTAAGAAATAACATACATAGCTTTACAAACATATGCATATCTTTACAATTTACGAAATAGACTTGATTAAGTGTATTAGAGTGCTTTTACAATTCGTTTTATAAACTATGCGGGTGTGCAGGAGGAACCGTTCAAAATTTAAAGAAAAAAAACGTGATCTGTTTATGATATACGTTTACGTACGTACTTGTGTACATTCATATACATATATATTGTACATACATATATCCACCTTTTATAGTCTCTGAGATCGATGCGTTCATAAAGACGGACATGTCTAGATCGACGCAGTTGTTGAAGTACATAAAATGTACACATACATACATACCTACCCTTCTACCTGTTACATTACAAAACTCTCTTGGCCCCTTTTTGCGCAGAACAGAAAAGGGGCCAATAGCATACATACGTGCATACATAGATACATTTGTATGTATACTGATAAAGGACTAGATACAGGATTATAGATTCTAGTAATGTAAAACACAAATAAAGACGTTTTGCAACAATAGAAAGCACGTACTTGTACAATCTACTGCATACATACACACATTTCTTCTTTTTTTTGTACAAGTATTTACATACATACATACAGATGCACAGAGTTGACGACACACGTGTGCTTTATACATACGCTTGTCAGTACGTACATATAAGTAAGTACACACGTCATATGTTTGTTCCATACACACATACATACAATATACGTTCAAGAACATAATATATAAATACATATTTCTTTCATTACCACTGAGCTTGTGCTTGACTAATTTTCGTAGCGACTGTTGACTTATGAGATTCACACACGTGTCACTTTTGTTGAACTAATGCAGTGTTTGCGAACGATCGAACGCAGTGCATAAATATATTTGCAATCATTCAAAAGGCGCACAACTTGACGTTTTAAGTACTTGGTTTTTACTGTTACCAATAACTTTATATATTATATGCCCATGGCGCTTTTTTTTTTGTTCTTAATACATATGTGTACTGTGATAAAAATGCACCTTCAGGCCGCTCATTAACAAATTTCTCCGGCGTTTTTTGCGACTATGACATGACAAATATCGCAAGCAGGGCTGCTTATCACTGCTGATGGCGCTATCGATAAGCCGTTGGAGCTCAGCGACAGTCACTATGATAATTATTTTTGTTTTATGTTTGTTCTAACAATCAGACTGTCTTGCAAGACAAGAAATGACTATATGTACGACTCTACGACAAAAATAAGTATATTTCATTTAAAATGGTTGTAAGCACCTATATGTGACTTATCGATATCGACATACAACCAGATAATGCGCACTTAAATCGATTATACATTTTACTCAAATACGAGAAATTATTAAGATGCACTATAATATTTACAGTATAGTTGGTTGCACAACTTGAGAGTCCGCAAATATACGCTTATTGCTTGTGTCATTTTTTTTTTTTTTTTTGACTCAGTGCCCATAAAATGACTTAAGAAAAGACATGTAATGAATTACATATGTAAGCAGCAATTTCGTTCATATATTGGAGATACTCATGACCGGCATACACGACCCGGGCAAATTCTGTTATTTTCAATAAATTATCGAATTTGTTATCGATGTATTAAGGATTCAGTTGTGTGAAAATTGGCGCAATTTTTAAATTGTTCAAAAGAAACTTAGAAAATTTTTTTTTTTTAAATGAGTGAAAATCGCAAAAGATGCAATCATATAAAACACTTAAAATAAAGGTATTTCAAACGATTTATTAGCTTTAACAGCTGAAGATGGACAAAATTAAAAACTGCCGATAAACTGGTCAAAGTGATAAATATAATATTTAAAAAGAAAGCTAGTTGTTATTAATAGCTTGCCCAGTTCGCGTACAAATAGACAAAAACTAATTACAAGCACAATTGTTAATATATAACCTTGATATTGGGTAAATGAACATTTTACCTTGTCATTTCTCTATTATAAAAATTGCATAGTGCTCAGATTATTAACACAAAACTTGTTCATGTATATTTTATAGTGCGAAGCTGAAGAAAGCAGCAGCGCTGCTGCTAGCTATATGGATGTACATATGTACATGAATCGCGCAGCCTGCAGAGACTGTGTTTGGATGTGTACCATATACATATATGTATATATATGTGAGGTTTATGCATATGTGTGTTTTGAGGCACTTTAGGCCTGGGCACAGGGTATCCTCTTATCGAGCTCTTTTGACTTAAGCACCCTTGATTTTTTACTGATGTATGTACATATGTGCATTTATGACTTAATAATGTAGCTAAAAATGATATGCAAGTGCACTTATTATTAAGTATTTGTCTTTATAATTATGAAATAAATACATAATATGTACATATATGTACATACAATAAAGAAATGTGCAAATATATATGTACATACTACAAACGTATTTTTGGGGAAAAGCAGTCTACAATATTTGAGCTATTAATAGAACCTCAGCTACAGTCTATACATGTGTGTGTATAAATACACTCAAACATATGTACATACATGTGTGTTTTTTTCGCTCTTAAATACATATTCATTTATTTATGTATGTACTTTATCACAATATCTACATATGTATGTATATGAATATACTTATACATGAGTATGAACACAAAAATGTATATGAAACTGCCTCAAACTCACACCTGCTGTGTCAAATTTAAAAAAAAATTCAAATTATGAGATTTTGCCTTTGTGTTTGTCATTTAGATTACAGGCAGTGATTGCATAATCATTTTGGTCACACATACAAACATATGTATAGGCATGGCAGTGTATATTTTTGTTGAAATTGAAAATAAATTGAATATTTTCAAATAATAAAAAACACATTGAGCTATCATTTAAAGGGGTTGTAACGGCCTACGAACATTTTTTTTTAGAGCTCGTAAATATACTAATGTGTATAATATGTAGATATGGTATTTACACCTTTTGTATTTCTTTTTAAAAAGGTACATAAAAAATACATGTATGTTGGCAATAATTAGGATGATTATTAAGATACACATTTGGTTTAATTTTTTGTCGCACTTTTTGCGCGTGTTCAAATTAACAGGTACATACACATTGCATTTTTGTACAGCGTATTTATGTACCTATGTACTTATTCAATCCAATGACTGAATATTTATTTGCAGGAGACATTACAGAATTTTCAATATTACAGCAGGTCGAGGTCGCTTATTTTTTAGTTCCAAATACTCAAGTAGAGCGTGCTTTTAAATTTACACATATCTTCAGAAATATGTACGATCATACATACATATGAATGTATTATGAGATGTGCAACATTAATTTGTCATTTTCAATACGTTTTGCTCAATAACTTTTCAAATGTTATGGAATACACTTTAAAACACCAACTTTAAGTACATATCTGTATATTTGTGTGTAAATTGCTTTATATGTACATATATATCTATATGTGCGCGGGTTATATTTTAAATTTGAAATAAGTTTATTTTTCAATGTTTTCATGTATATGTAACTTGTCTTGTTTCAGTTATAATTTTGTACACTAGTTATAAACATACTTTAATTGGTATTGTTGCAATAAATCAACAAAACTTACAATCTTTATTCTTAACAAAAATTCCGTTATTATATAATAATTTTATTTCAGTTTAAAAGACGAAGAGCTAACACAAAGATCGCGCTATTATAACGATCAACGGCAACTGAACGCAAGGAGAACGCTGCTTGATGAGAGTGTCTATTTGAATTACAAAATTCATATATTTTGGCAAAATTCCCAAAACTAGATACACTCTCTATTTTGGCCCGGGAAAATACTTTTAGCACGCACAAACTTTTAAGCACTTACCACCTATTCGACTTTTTGCGGTTGTCTTAGTGTATAAATATGTATGTAGGAACTTTCATAAATATGTATGAATGCTTAAATATATAATAATATTTATCACATACCCAAAATGTATGTATGTACTTTCATACATATGTTTTTATACACATATGTCCGAAAATACACATATCTACAAAAATATATATATTTACAAATATTTACGTAGTACTTGTGCTTGTAACTTCATAAGATTTTCGACTTCATGCAACTAAGCTGCAATACAACCGGCTGGAAGAAGTATAAGTATATATACTTCCATATGTTTATTTAAATGTACAAATATAATAATGTAAATTATTACATATGCATTTCCAAATTATTGGAAAAAAAATAAGTCTGCTATTGTATACCCTGATTTTTAAAAAATAGATAAGTAGGTATCATGAGATTTACGTGTATGAGCTGCAAATTAAATATATGTTTAGCTTTCAAAAACTATATATTAACAAATATTTATTTGCTTTTAGCATAAAAGATAAAAGGTCAATGCACTATAAATAAAAAATTAACAAAGTATATAGACATTTTTGAAGATTTAATATAAGGTTTTCGGGCACCAAAGATATTTTCGGGCACAAATACTTAACTGTCATCAAACTACAACAAAATTATTAAAGAAAGAACTTTAGTTTTGGATAAAGCTATTTTCTAAAAACCTAAAAATATGATGTTTTTTTTTGTCTAAAATAAGCAAAGTTTGGTTGCTCTAGCTTTAAAATTGTGAAAAATTGCAAACACACGGACGGACAGACAGACAGACAGTATAAACAGGTGAATGTATAATAATCACTGTCGAAACGTAATTTGAAATCGCTTCAAATGCATTACTTATCGAAATTGTGCAATGTTAAACATTCGAAAACAATTAAATTAATCAAAAGATAATAAATAGATAAATGTATACTTTAGAAGTCATATATAAACTGATGTTCTGGGTATAGAGTATTTTCCAATCGAATACTCTCTACTCACTACAGTTTGTGCTTGTTTTTATTACCTTTGTATATACCATTGCAGAACGCATTTTAAGATCATTTGTCACGATGTAACGAATTGAAGGACGCATCTCCGACCCCAACGAAAACATATGCTAGCATGCTCATACATATATAAATCTGTATTTATGTATGTTTCATATGCAAATATACGAATGTATTTGTATGAATTTCCTTATGTATGCATGCAAGTGCACATACATATGCACTAAAATACATAAGCATATATACATCATTCATTCGGGTATGTGAATGTCTTTAATTAGCATGACGAGCAAAGTCGACTAAATTTTGCAGTTCTTATACCCTCTGCCCATAAAGTGGGTTAAAAAGGGTGTAATAAAGTTGTGCAAGTGTACTTGACAGGCAGGAGAAGGCATATATGCGAGTATATATGTACTTGTAAGCAGTGTGCATACTTACATGTGCATATACACATGTGCTCTACAAATCACAAGCAACCCAATTCTAAATCAAAATGTTACACATGGTGCTTTATATTGTTTTCAAATAGCCTTACAGCAATGATTTTGTGAAAAACATTTATCTATTGAATGTAGAACACACCTGATACAGTCACTTACAGTTATTTCGATCAGCTAAATGAGATATCAAAAAAAAAAAAAATGGAATCCTTTTTAATAGGTAAAAGCTTAGACTAACTTATAATGATTTTTCTTATTTTATAAAATTTTGTAATATTTTATAATTCAAAGACTTTAAATAATTATCGATATTCCTGAGCCCCGATAAAGCTTTGATGTAAATTATCCTAATTTTAATTTTAACCGATTACAGAAACAAATTAAAGTATTAATAAGATGCCACTTTATTTATCAGTCCATTAATTTTTACCTCCACTTACATAACTTCGTCGAACTAAACGTTTTCATTTCCTATTTAAAATCATCCTTTTTTAGTTTTAGGTGTTTTTAACTGTTCGGTAAAAAAGTACCCATTGCGGCGATTCAAAATAATGTTTTATTCACAATTATTAAGAGCTCTAAGCCATTTTTTCGCAGGTGATAAAAAGCAAAAAATAATAAATATAATGAACTGTACTTATATGTAGAACAAATGTACATATCGTAATTTATATATGTAAGTATGTACGGATAGCAAATCTGTTTGACCCAGAGATACCTAGTTCTCAGTTCTAAAATACTTACCTCTTAATTCCACATACATAATCCAAATTGCATATGTACATACACATACATATAATGCAACATAAGAACATACATACATATGAATTTATTATGTAGAATTACAAGTTATGTCTGCATATGTACATATGAATGAATGTTGTATGAATGTACATACATACCATATCTATGTACATCACTTTCACTTTACTTTCGCAAATTCTTATCGTGAAACCGGTAACATGTCTGATATATTACTTTACTGTAGTTTTTTGCCAATGAATTAAATATTAAATTATGTTTCTACTTACATACATAGTACATTACATTTGAAAAAACATATGTCTATACCCTATGTATTAATATGCACACATAAATATGCAAATATGGCTGCTAAGCGACAAATTCTTAAATACGTTTTGTACATCAACATAGTACATTCATAAATAGATACATTGCCAAACACATACGTACATGTTTGTCTATTATTTCTTGTTGCTAGTTCCTACTACTAACAATAAAACAAAGAAATATTGTCTTGGTGAATTCGTTCGACTAGAAAACATCCTGGACTCAGGTTCAAAACAATCTACTCACCCAGCCATTCGTAGGAACTAAAATTTAGTAAGCTTTTACTTTTTAAATCGTAAGACCATTGGAAATATTGAAAAGTAAATTGTAATTTTCTCATAATTAAACTGCCTTCTGCGGGTCTCATAACAAACGTTTTAAAATTTAAATGACATTTTTATCTTAAACAAAATTTCCTAAACAACAAAAGCAGCTTTTGTGGGAAAAGCCAAAAAAAAAGGAATCGTACAATTAAAAAAATCTTATAGTTCTTGGGATCAAACAAACAGCCGACTTTATTTTTGATGCCGACACATACGAGCATTATTATACCCTATATTCTTTTTTTTTTGAGCACAGGGTATAAGATGGCTACACGAGTGCAGTTTAGCGGCCTAAATATAGACTTGTAATGTACGTATGTATGAATGTACGTATACTTATGTATAAACATACATACATCCAACGTTATGTACATGTATGTATGTATGTATTTAAGTAATTATGTAGATTTGTGTCCTCTCAAAAAGTTGGCAAGCGAATTGGTGCTCTTTGCTCGTGTTTCTCTGTGATTGACATATAATTTATACATACATACATAAGTATGTATGTACCTGTGTACATATATGTGTATAATGTATGTATGTGCTTACTACACAATCCTCAGTCGTAAAAAACCTAAATACTATAAAAATATATATATATGTTTGGTAGGTATGTATGCTCCATAACCAAACCAACTTCTTTGAACTTGTTCATAAAAATATACATACATACATAGTATAGTGTATATTAGTTGTATGGTATATTCATTTCTATTAGGATTGGAATTAATGGGGCCCATGCACTAAACATCAGATCCCGAATATTGCGTATACGTTTTCATCATTCCATTCTCACACACACGTGGTCATTTTGCATGAGCTGAGCAGATCTTTCGCTGTACTTGAATGTGAGGAATTTTTCTCTTTTCTGCCGAACAAGGCACACATGTTTATTGTTCAAGCGTAATTGCAGCTAAAAACAAGTAAGAATGCTCTGCTGTAGAGTGCTTGACTAAAAGATACCCTATAACAATCAACCGAGTATCTAAATAACGATTATCTAATAGTCGCCCCTTGTTTGGAAATCAGGGTTGCCACCATTGGTGAAAATGTATCAAAACAGGTACATTGAAGATCTAACTTTTATATGATTTTTATAACTTTTAAATTTGTTTGATATGATATGGTTTTAATACCTGTTGGCTTTCAATATGTATAGTTTATGTTTGTCTTGGTTAATATGTTGCAAGACTCCAAACATAGTGTTTTATTGATATTTAAAATAAACATCAATCAACACAAATATCCAAAGTTCAACAAACATGTAGATAACTTAAGTTACATATGAATTTTTTGGAGTAAACTCAACTTAATGATTCGAAAGATTGTGATTAATCTCATCTCAATGAAATATGTGTTAAAGCTGTCAGCTTATCATCTATATTAGACATGTGCTAATGGGAAATTTAAATTATTTTGGAGTTTAATGAAAGTTCCTTGAGTGCAATCCCAAAAATAGATTACAATATACACGCAAAATTTTAAGTTGGTAATGATCGAAATTGTTAAAAAATTAAGTCTTTACATGTTTAATTTTCCAGTTTACATATTGGATAATTTATTAGCTATCCAATATATACAATGGATCATTTATTATAAATTCGAAATGTAAAGTGTTTCAAGCAATTTTGTTAAAAAAGTTCTTAATTACATTTTCCAGTTTCACCGTATCCACTGCAAATTTCCTTATGCCTTCAGATAATTTATCTGTCGCCATAGCATCTTCATTAAGTAACCATCTGAACTTATTCTCGTCAACAGAAATTTTCTTAATGTCTTGCAGCTTAGCATTGTTTGCTGTTAAGTATGGCTTAACTGCTTCGTCATCATGTTCCAACTCCTTTAATAAAGATGGGCTTATTGTAAGCAAGTCGCAGCCAGCTAATGCTTTGATTTCACCAATATTTCTAAACGATGCACCCATAACTAATGTTTTATAATCAAACTTCTTGTAGTAATTATAAATGCTTGTAACTGATACCACACCAGGATCGAGCAAAGGCTCGAATTTCTTGGAATCCGTGTTTGTCACATACCAATCCAATATGCGACCAACAAATGGCGAGATTAATGTCACACCAGCTTCAGCGCAAGCCACCGCCTGAGCAAATGAGAACAGCAGCGTAAGATTGCAATGCACACCATGTTGGCTTTCCAATATTTCAGCCGCTTTGATGCCCTCCCAAGTTGAGGCAAGTTTAATTAAAATGCGCTCCTTGGTTATTCCAAAGGAATCGTATAACTTAATCAACTTCAATGCCTTCTCCACGCTCTTTTTTGTGTCGAATGAGAGACGAGCATCAATTTCAGTCGAAACCCTTCCAGGCACAATTTTCAAAATTTCACAACCGAAGAGGACACACAGATAATCCATAGCTTCTACTACTTGATTGTCCAAAGATCTGTAAATAAAATGATTATATAGAGAAATTTAGTAAAGTTTACATAAACATTCAATAATGTAATGGGATTTAAGTTTTATTAATAGTTTGCATTACCCTTCTTTAGTTTTTCCATAATCAACTGCTTTGCGTACTAAGTATTGATAACGTTCCATACTGGACGCAGATAAAATGAGTGAGGGATTAGTTGTTGCATCGGTAGGCTTATAGATGTTTATTGCTAAAATAAAAAGGTTCATTTAGTAAAGATGTCAACTTCATTTTAAAAATGTGGCTTAATAATAAAAATAATCATAAATTTCAAAAATTGTTTTTATTTCTTATGTACATGCTCTAGTCTAAACTCAATGCGGTTGCCCATATAGGATATATATTTATTTATAATATTTAGAGACCTTAACCTGAGTCCAATCCAAACAATGCAAGCTTTGGTGGACTCAATTGAAATTACATATATACCAAAAACAATATGTACGAAGCATGAAAAAGTGTTTCTGTTGGGATCAGTTTGGTTAAGATACTTCTTATCTGCAAAAACAATCAAACTCGAATTTTCTAATTGGGAGATCTCAACTAGAAGATACACTATACCCAGCTCTAAAGCATCTCAACACTTTTTCGAGCTTTGGAATTACTTAAGTAAAACTCGGAACTGTGTCTTTCAAATTTTATAAAGTGTAAATTTACTTAATCCAAATATGGTTTACGAAACAAGATACTATAACACATTAACAAATAAGAATATTTCTACAATAAAACCTTATCTATAGTATATGTAACTGTATGTGTGCCTCCAAGTATATTCATACGCACCTACTTTTACTTTTATTATACACATGGACAAGGGCAAACAAAAGTCGGACTCACCTTGCGGCTTTAACTTTGATTTGAACTTCACGAGACATACACATGCATACATACGCTTTTACATATTGAACTTCATATGCATGCTCCGATCAGACATGCATATAAAACTTCCCAATTGGAATTATCTCATTTTACCAATTGCTAAATGTAGTAAATAAGCTTAGATAGAGATGGCATATACATACATACTTTGTATGTATGTATACAAATGCACATGTACTTAAGACGATCAATTGTTTATATTATACTTGAATATTATATTATAAGTGTAGTATGATGCCAAATAAACTTGAAAATTTATCAAATTTACCTTCGAAATCACCGGTATCAGCAACAATAGTTGTGATTTTTTTAAGCTGTTCCAAAGCCGACATTTTCTGTTTTTTTATCACGCGATCACTTTCCATACCCCAATTCAAATGATATTTGTGATAGAGGCTGTCAAACTTCAGAAATGACAAGTCTCTAATATCGATATTTCGTTAAATATCGATGTTTAAAAACTTCGCGATACATCGTTAACACAATGTTATGGCTTATCAAGTTAATGAAATAAACTCCTTACTCTTTGTACATTATCATCCCTACACTGTCAAATATAGTATGTTTTGTGATCTTATCATTGTTAATGTTGTTGTTTCATCATTATTATTATTTTAATCACATTCCAACTTTTATCAACTCTGTTTTTCTTATCACTTCATTTGCTTTGCGTTTTCAACCAATTGTATGATTTCATTAGAGGTGCTCCTGATTGTAATAATATGGCTATCGCTGTGTTTCATTCCCATCGTGTACTGACAAAATCATTTTATCGCAAAAAGAAAAGCTAAGTACACAAAAATTAGCAAGTTTCACATTGAAATCGGTCGAAGCTTATAATATTTATATATTTATATTAATATATTAAATGTAAAACAACAATTAAGTATTTATAGCGTGGTCATCAAAACTTATTTAACTTTATTTACATAAGTTAAGTAAATTATTACCCATATAGAAATTGTAGGTAAATGCTTTTTAAATTCTCAAACATAAACAAGAGGGCAAAACGCAATAAGTGGAACACAAGCATTCATGAAAATACGTTTTCTTGTGTTCATGTAATACTCTACTTTAGCGGGAAGTTTCGAATGGAAATTAAACTTTAATGTCAGGAATATAATCTTTATACTCTATTTATACTTGTATTATTTTCTAATATCGAATTTTTATATACTCTACAAACCGGTTAATAATAAATATTTTCTTTCCATTAAAGCCCAATTCCAATTTTGAATATGGAACAACAATAAGAAAGTTTCATGTTAATGTTCCCCAGTTGCATTTATATACAAAAAGACATCCGTATTGGATATTACCATCGAGTGTTTAGCTTAAAGTTCAGTTTCTTATACAAATCGGATTAATTTGTTATAAATAAACCGTTTTTTTTATATTTGTTTTTAATGAATTCTGACGAGAGAGATGCAAATTTAAGAGAGGTAAGTTAAATATGTATTGCTTGACAACGTCAGGTATATATTACATACCAAACAAACAAGGTTCGAAAATGCTACGTGTAGGAATTTGCTAAATTTGAAAGTCAGTTAAGGTTGAGACCTATTTAAACAAAATGTTTTAAAACGAACAATTGAATATAATACTTAATACCATAAACAGCAAATACGTAATTTAACAATGTATTTTTATTATTAAAAATCTGATGGAACCAAATGCGCCGACTTAAGCGTGCAGCTTAAAACGTGTCTGTTTATGTTAGTATGTGCATTTATGCTAGACAACATACATACTAACAAACATATCTATATATGTATGTGTATGAATATGTAGTACAAATGAGTGTTACTTTGGAATGCATTGCATATCCTTGTCGAGTAATCTCAAGTAAAACTTTCTAGTTTTTAGAAAAAATAAAATAAAATTGTCTATGTTTCCGCATCATCAATTGCATTTTATTTATTTGACGCGTTTTCACAAGAGTATTTATTTACTTATAAATTTCAGAAAAGTTTTGTAATAAATTCCTTGAGTTTTAACCCATTTGCGCCATTTTAGCTAATATCAATGTTCTTTATTATTTTAAATAATAACAAGACTTATTTTACTATTGTTCTTAGGGTGATGTAGAACGCTCACAATTTGTAGCTGTTTCTACCATATCTGACTCGCAAGCAATTCGCAGCGTGGATTTTCACCCCGATGGAAAGCTTTACGCGGTGGGATCAAACTCCAAAACCTTTCGAATATGCCAGTATCCCCAAATATCCAAATTAAGGTAACAAAACTTAAGAATACAAATATGACAAGGGTACTAGTTTCTTGACTTATTCTTAGGCAAGATCAACACATGTATCCTCCATCTGTATTATGCAAAAGGACGAAACACCACAGAGGTTCAATATATTGCACATGTTGGTCAGCTGATGGCGAACTCATAGCAACCGGTTCTAATGATAAAACCATCAAATATATGAGATTTAACAATGATACTAATCAGTTGGTGGGTCATGAAGTGGAACTCAATATGCATGATGGAACAGTTAGGGATATGTGCTTTCTTGACAACCTATCAACAAAATCACGACTGCTTGTCAGTGGAGGTGCTGGTGACTGCAAGATCTATGTAACAGATTGTGTTACAGGTATGCCGTTTCAGGTATTTAGTGGTCACACGGGACACATTTCATCACTATATAGCTGGAACAATGCAATGTTTGTATCGGGATCACAGGTAATTTTATAAGCTTTTATTACAATCACAGAAGTAAGCAATGCGTTACTTACAGGATCAAACGGTACGGTTTTGGGATATTCGCGTAAACGTTGCCGTTAACTCTTTTGATCAGGACTTCAAGGGCGGAGCTCCACAGAATTCTCCTGTAACAGCAGTCTGTGTAGATCCAACAGGACGATTACTTGTTTCTGGACACGCCGATAGTGCGTGTGTACTTTACGATATCCGCGGAAGTAGGCTTATACAGCGGTTCTATCCGCACAGCGCTGAAATAAGGTATTTATTTTAGTGTATTGAAATAAGATCGAAAAAATATTTTAAATTTTATAACCTTAATCTAATTTTTTTTATTGCTTTTATTTAAAGATGTGTACGCTTCTCTCCATCCGCTTATTATATGCTCACGTGCAGCTATGATAACACCATAAAGCTAACAGATCTCCAAGGTGATCTTGCAAATGACTTGGCATCAGTTGTTGTTGCCAAGCACAAAGACAAGGCTATTACAATAAGATGGCATCCAACAGAATTTTCATTTATTTCCACATCTGCTGACAAGACTGCTACATTATGGGCTCTACCTCCATCCTAGGTACGGTACGGATTTACTAATAAAATGTTGGGAATCATATAAATTTTATTTAAACCATGTACTAAGTATTAATATTTATTCTAGTTAATAATGGCGAAAAGATTTTGTTTTGAAATTGCATTTGGTTCGTGTTTTGTACGGAAAATCAGAATAAAAGAAATATAAAACTATTTTGTAGTTGATTTCTTGGTCAGAACTCAAGGAAACGAGTTGGGGTTTTCCTCCCGTTGGTGCTAAAGATAGCTTTTATAGTACTGTACTTATCTGTACATTCTTAAGTAGCTGACTTGTTATCTCAATCTAAAAGAGCAGGTGTAGAAAATGTTTAACAAAACTAGGACCCATCACCTTAAATGAAAACCTCAATTAATAAAGATTAGCTAAAAATTGATCATATACATATTGCTTATGCATGTGAGAATACGTATAAATAAATGCAAATGTACATATCTACAAATCTACATTCGCATTCTTTTGTAATCTACAATAAATTATCATTTTGCAATATAAATACATAAGTACATAGCACTTTTCTTCTAATAAACAGCCTTATATAAGTTAAAATACATTTACATATGTCTGAACGTACCAGTATAACAGTATAACAGATACATAAAGTTACATACGATTGCAAACATACTTAAATATTTATTGGTAGTTACTGTTTGTAAATAAGTATGTACATGCGTATGTCCTAAAATTTCTTCAAACAAGTAAAAATGCCCAACTAACAGATACTCTGTACGCAGATCAAAGGCACGCATAATATATCAAAACTTTCTATGGGCTACATTTTATTTATATTTTTGTGTATGTACATTATAAACATGTGTACATACCTAGTACATGATGTGTCTAACACTACATACATGAGTATGTCTAAGTATTTAAAGGTTGGAGATGTCCCTTCAACCTGTTGAATGCATTTGTGAACATTAGTATACCCTTTTCAATCACTTTAGGGGCACAGGGTATACAAATTGTATTGGCTTTAAGTCTTGTTCTAACATAGTACGTGCATACATACATACATACATATAATTATGTTTGAAAGTAAATACGAGTACATACATACAGACATAAATACATATCTGCATACATACATATGCATGTTTGTTATGCATGCTTAAAAAGAAATCAGTATAAAACATACATTTGCACAAGGAATTCATGTCGGTGGTCGAAAGCTTAATTATAATTATCATATGGATATGTGTATGTACATCAGTACATACATGTGTAAATACATACATACAATAATAAAAAGATTTTTTCTAAAATACAATCGGTATCCGTTGGTCCTAAATGCGCTACATTTGTTTTCAGTTACTTTTTTCATTAATACAACAGTATTTCCCCCAACTCACGACTCCAAATTATATACAGTAGAAAATTGTTTTCTGTTACTCATGCGCCTTCAATATGATAGTTTAATTTTATTCGTACAATTGAAAAGTTCACAAAATATTACGAAAAGAAAACCAAAAGAGCTGGAAGTTTGGTATTACAATTAAGGAAGCTTTACCTTTTCCGGTTATCGTCAACCTTGAAAAAAAGACGCTTACTCAAGTAAATATCATTTAAATACATATGCAAGCATTTGTAAGTGTTACATACATATCTATGTGCATATGTGCGTTTGTAAGTATGTATATATCTGCGGTTTGTTCTTTTGGTACAAGTATTGTTGTATTTACATATCGTATGTACATATGTGTGTGTGTACATATGTATGTACTACATTAGATTACTTACATACAGATTGCTTGCAGCTTTTATTGATAAAGTTACCTTGAATTAAACAGACATTAAATAGCAATGAATTCATATTTGATGCCACTTTAAGTTATTTGATGGTATTTGGAACACATACATACAAACATACATACATTAATTGTTACATATCATGGAAATAAAGGCAAATTCATTCAAAGCGGCTCTGCGCTGCTCAAGGAATTTTTGAAATATGATTGACACTCAAGTTATTATCTACATGCATGCATAAGTATGTATGTATGTATGTATGTATGTACATATGTACTGCTGTGCTGTTATTAGATGAATGAAAGTACTAGAATCTAGTAACAAGATTTGTAAGATATGCAAATAAGCGTAGGATTTCATTCTAAAGAGAGTCGTAAGATATTATGAATGTGAATATGTATGTATGTGCGTAAAGATAAATTAATTAGGTCAAGAATATCATACGCGATCAGCTGATGATAAGTTTACAAGTATTAATGAATGTACTACTTTTATATATCTACATATAATCATAATTACATTAATTTTTTATTTTAATTTATGTGTATGTATGTATGAGTGTATATACATATATAATTGCATTTATTAGTTCCACTTTAATGCATAACTTAATATAATCGATTCTTTCTTATTATTTTTAACGATTTTGTTTAAGATCAGATTTCTTTGACATACTAAGTAAAATACTTCTGTCTTATCAAAATTAAATTGCTCGTTATTAACAATAGTTAAATGAATAACTTAAATATGTATGTCAATCATTTTTTTTAAGTGCAAGCTTCTTAGAAGTGTATCAAATCGGGTCAGCTGACCACAATGTTCATTATTATATGTATCCTTAAAAATGCGTAAACAGTTGTTAAAGTGTATTAGTCAAGCTGCAGATAATAGAGTATAATAGAGAATCCTTACTTGTTTTTTAATTAAATATTTTTATTAAAAGTACGAATTAAAGTGTTTTTTTTATATATGTATATAAAATCTATTTAAGCTATAACATTTCTATTGCAGAGTACACAAGGTCCACAAAAATGCCTGATAGATTTCAGGTCTCAAAAACAGACGAAGATACTGTACTGGATTATCTTCAAGATGAATCGGCAAGTGGCAAGCTTCTAGGAGATGCTCAGGATGAATCACAAGGTAGTAGAGCATCGTGGTCTTAACACACTTTTTTCAAGATATTATCATTATGAACATCTTATTAATTTATGAGTGTGTGGATCAAAGCGTTAAATAAGCTCACGCCGACAATGCGTGCAGTTAAATATCCAATTTACATCGTTTTGCGAGATTTTAGATTACATAAATGATTAGCATGCATTGGAACGTGTTATATAACCAAATGTCAAATTAAATAGTGGGTGTAAATTGTGATAAATATAATTGGGAAACGTTTAAAACGTCTTAAATTCGAAATCTTTCAAATATTTGATTTCGTGCTATTTGAATAAACTTTTAGCTTCTTTTTGTTGATCGGAAATGACGTTGAAAATTAGACATGACATGCAGGAATTGACATAGTATTGTTAATATTATAACTATTGTTTTTATACTCTTGATATTATTATTTTTATTATTTTATAAATATTAATATTATTATATTATTTTTATCACAAATCTTATATATATATTTATTTGTTTTTATTTTTATTGGACTATCTTCAAGTCGTATCAGCAAGTGGCAAGCTTCTAGGAGATTCTCAGGATGTATATGAAGGTAGTTATTATTATTATAATTGTTATTATTAATTTTATTATTGTTTGGTTACAGTTATAAACTAAGATGCTTGCTTATGTTTATATTTGTAGCATATTCTTGATCGCCATCAACAGCTTAGTTGATCTAGTTACATCTGCTTGTTTATCTTTCTGTCGAATTCAAACTTAGAAGGACAAAGAGAATATCTTCAAGTCGTGCAGCCTTTTATTTAAGCATTCTAACTATCATATTTTTTAGTCAATATTCAAAGATATAGAGACGAATGCATACACACTCATATGTGATTAGGGCTGACTTTGTATTCAAAAGGACGCTAATACATAGAGGAGACATGCATGCATTAATGTATACTACATATGAAGGTTGAGATTGTAATGTCTGTAAATACCCATACACACATTTGTTTATGTACTACATACATGTAGGCACATATATACATACATATATACCATACATACTTGTACATGTTCGTCCCAGATGTCCTGCTGACACATTTAGCGCAACCTGCAGATTAAAGCTTACCCAAACAAAAGCTTTCAGAGCAGGTCAGCAATGTGGGCTTTTTTTCTTGCCACTGCCAACACGGATGCTGTGTGAGAGGACTTGTGTGGGATGTGAAGGCTTTCGGAGGCAAAGTGAAACAAATACAGATGCCTGCATATGTATGTATCTGCAATGGGCTCTCTCACATTTTGTCTCTCTCTCCATGTGTAGTTATCCTCGGAATACGGGGTGAAATTGTGTGTAGACAAAGCTTTCGTTTTCATCTCAATTTTAATGCTCAGAGTCCTGGGCAACATAATTTTTATTCGGTAGCATACAAACAGTTTTCTTAAGTTTTTCTATTAATCCAATTCAAAAATAGTACAATTTTTAGCGTCTTCGCTCGATTTAAATTATAAAAATTATTAAAAATCTATAATATCTATAAACGACAACACAATGTGCAAAGTTACATAAAATACAGGTTCTAAACTAATTTTAACAATTGCAAAAGTTATCCAAATAGCTAAACACATATAGTACATGAAAGTGGGTGCAATAACAGTCCAGTGATAAAAAAAAAAAACAAAAACTGACAACTTTAATAGCTCCTCCCAACTATAATTTTGCGTATTTTATCTTGTTGTTGTTTTTTTTTTGTTTATAAGTAGTATGTATGCTTTATGGTCTTAACAGGCTTAAAATTCTTGACCTAAATTTTTCTGTTATATATTTCCGAGGTAGCTCTGAGGCTGCATCTCTTTTCAGTTATTAAAGAGAGACAGTGATTCACGGAATATTAAAAGCTGCTTTTATTGAGGCCCCCCTCATTTAATTTGCAACTTTTCTCCAATTTTTTTTGCATATTTGTTGCAAACTTCAAACACACACCTTTTTTAATTTATGTATTGGGAAAGAAAAGAGAAATTGGCACATCATTTGTATAAAAAAGAATGTATTTTGTTCACTGGTTGTCTATTGGACACATCTTTTGTATTATATAATAAGCATATAATGTTTATATTAATTTACACCTTATTTGTCTGAGAACTCAAAGTGTTGCCTAATTTTAAGTGATAAAACGTGATCCGGGAGCAGCATAAAGCATTAAACGGTAACATGCAATGCAATAGTGAAAAAGATGATATCGCTGAAATGACTGTTGTGCCATCTGAACACAATGGAACACAGCTCGACACAAAACCATCAGGTATGAAAAATCGTTAGGGACAATCGTAGGGCGTGTTACCCATTGTAGCGAGTGATAAGCCATGCAAAACTATAATGCACAGTTTTAGTTGTACATACCTTATAATTCGAAGTATAATTATATCTGACATTCTTTAAATACCATTTTTCTCAAATATAATATAACGAACTTCATCATTGTTGTATGCTACAGTTTTTAGTGCAGTACGAATGCAAAATAGTTAATATCTTTTCATATTATTTTTCAAATTCACAAATCCTGTGATCTTAATTAAAAACTACAACAAACATAGTTACATTCACCACGTAAGTTCAACTAGAAAAGATCTGGGAATATTGAATGCAATGACTTTTCTATATTTGTTTGCCTGACAAACTAACTCCGGATACAGTTTAAAAACTGACCTACTGGTCAATCAGGATACCGCAAAGCTAAACTTTAAATATAGCTGAAAAAGATGACGAGTGCCTTTGAAAGTTATCTCATTTTATCGCATTTACACAATAAACTTTTATTTAATTTCCTGCTACTGATAAGAGAAAATGAGAAAATTTGGTTTTTCATCAAGATTATCTGTTTAAAATCAAAAAAGTACATGCTTAGGTAATCGAAAACTTTTTAGATGCTATCAAATCAGTTTAGCTAGTAAAATACATCTTGGTTAACTTGAATAAGCAGCTGATTTTGTAAATAAATATTTATTTACTACTCTATTTTATTGAAAAATAGTTTTAAAGTATTATGCTCAAACTTTAAAATCAAGTATTATCTAGCCACGCCCTAAATTTCAGTTGTGCGAAAGTTTTCAAAACACTTGGACAAATGATCATTGTTAGTTTAACGGGCTTTTAAGCAAATGTAGAATTCTAAAATATTATTGAACATTTGTAAAATATAATAATAGTAGCTAAACTTAATCAAGGCTTAAATTCTACGCAAAAATAAAAGTATGTGTTAAGTTTTTCAAAACAACACAGTTGCTTGAAAATGTATTTTAGTTAAAATGTAACTATACTTATATATATTAACTATATTTTACTTAAGTCAACTGTAGTTATAATACTCAGAGACAAAAATACACTTTATATGCTCACGCATACAGAAAAGTAGAAATAATAAAGATCATATTTAAAGATTTCCTGAAAGACTTAAAGAAATAAACATAATGGTGCATCTGGGTGCAGATATTTAGTTGTATCCAATTGATAACATTAATTCAAATAAAAATGTTTTTTATTTATACAATATGTGTAATAATTGTTTTGCAAATCTATTCCAACAGATTCGCGTGATGTCCACAGGGCAGAAGAAAATCAGAAATCTATCGATCCCAACTTGTACCTATACGACGATGACTTGGAGACTAGGCCCCATATTTCAACATTCATTTCATCAATTGCCAATTATGAAAACACGATACCAGCAGCCACCGATCCCGATGCCAAACCACCACCACCATCTGCTCGAATGGGTATGTTTTAACCGCATTTAGATATGCTCTGAAATAACTAAGATTTAAGTCAAAGCATACAGTATCAATTTTTATTAACACTTTACAGTACTTTGAGAAAATGATTTTTATCAATCTCCTTCAACATTTTTAGGAACCCTAATTGGAGTGTTTTTGCCATGTATTCAAAATATATTCGGTGTTATATTATTTATTCGGTTAACATGGGTCGTTGGTACCGCTGGAGCTGTTTGTGGATTCTTAATTGTACTGACCTGCTGCTGTGTGGTAAGAATACTCAACGTTCTTATAACATGCATCCATAGACTCTTGAAAAACTCTATGCCTACTTGCATTTATTTTATCTTAGACAATGCTTACTGCGATATCGATGTCTGCGATTGCAACAAATGGAGTGGTGCCGGCAGGAGGAAGCTATTTTATGATATCCCGGTATGTACAACATCTAAATACTATATTTAACATGTTTAAACAATATTGTAGATGTATCAATTATATAAAGGCTATTGTTTTAAGAATCGAACTTTAATATGAATAAATATAAATATGCGCAAATATTCTAGGACAATTTTCAATCTTCGTTAAATATTCTTTGAGTCGAAATAGAGATCAAGGAAATGATGGAGAAATTAGTTATGTTTCATATGGAAGAAAAGAGTCAAGAGTTTGTTTCGATTTATTAAGTAAAGCTATCTGATAATGATTCTGGTAGATCATAAAAGGTGACTGTAAGCTGTGTATAATATCAATTAATATGATATTGAACATTAGCGTGAAATAATTGAACTGAAATTTATTTTGTAGATCCCTTGGTCCTGAATTTGGCGGTGCGGTGGGCATGTTGTTTTACACGGGGACGACGTTGGCGGCTGCAATGTACATTGTGGGCGCTGTTGAAATTGTGTTGGTAAGATATAATCAAGTTAATATCTATTAACAAATCGAATTAATCTACAAAATCATACAATAGACATATATGGCACCATGGGCATCCATCTTTGGGGACTTTACAAAAGATGCGGAAGCTATGTATAATAACTTCAGAGTCTATGGCACACTGCTGCTAGTATTCATGGGTAAGCCGCTTCTAACACTCAATTCCAGCTATCATATCATTGAACAATTATATTTTTTGCTATTTTCTAGGCTTAATTGTGTTTTTGGGTGTGAAATTTGTCAACAAGTTCGCAACAGTTGCACTGGCCTGTGTAATATTTTCGATAATAGCAGTGTATGTTGGAATTTTCGACAACATCCATGGCAATGAAAAGTTATAGTAAGTATTAGATAATTTGGGCTATTAATGAATTGCCTTTAAGTTTTGATTTTATTGCAGCTTATGTGTGCTTGGAAAGCGTGTTCTCAAAGATATTCCAATTGATAACTGCACTAAAGAAGATCCCATGCTATTTAATATGTATTGTCCGGATAATAGATGCGACGAGTACTTCCAAAGTAACTTATTTATTTAAAGTTCTAAAAAAAAAACAATACTTTACACAACTCTTCATAAATAGCTAACAACGTGACTAAAGTAAAAGGAATTAAAGGTCTTGCAAGTGGCGTTTTCTATGACAACATCTGGCCATCGTTTTTGGAGAAAGGACAATTGATATCTTACGGTCAAAATGCCATCGATATTGAGAACGTGGGCGACTCTTCGTACAATCAAATTATGGCAGATATAACGACATCCTTCACCTTGCTTATTGGCATATTTTTCCCATCAGTCACTGGTAGATTTAACTTGATAATTTTGTTGATATACATTGATAATATTTTTGTTTAATTAGGCATCATGGCTGGTTCCAACCGATCGGGAGATCTGGCTGACGCTCAAAAGAGTATTCCGATAGGCACAATCTGCGCTATTTTGACAACAAGTACGGTTTATTTGACAAGTGTTTTGTTCTTCGCTGGAACCGTTGATAATCTGCTGCTGCGAGACAAGTAAGCATGTTCTTTATAATTATATTAGTATCTTATTTTATTATATTAACTGTTTCTTATTAGGTTCGGACAGTCAATAGGAGGAAAATTAGTCGTGGCGAACATTGCGTGGCCCAATCAATGGGTGATTTTAATCGGTTCGTTCTTATCTACCCTTGGAGCTGGCCTGCAAAGTTTAACCGGCGCACCTCGTTTACTGCAAGCAATTGCTAAAGATGAAATTATTCCATTCTTGGCTCCATTCGCAAAGTCTTCTAAACGTGGAGAGCCAGTCAGGGCTCTACTTTTAACTATAGTTATTTGTCAATGTGGTATTTTGTTAGGTATGTTATTTTAGAAGATTATTAACAACACTTATATATAACTTACTCAAACTTATGCAGGTAACGTTGATCTACTGGCACCTTTGCTATCCATGTTTTTCCTCATGTGCTACGGCTTTGTAAACTTGGCCTGCGCCGTCCAAACATTACTAAGAACTCCCAACTGGAGACCACGGTTTAAGTTCTATCACTGGAGTTTGTCCTTGATAGGATTGACCTTGTGCATATCAGTTATGATCATGACATCGTGGTATTTCGCACTTATTGCCATTAGCATGGCAATTGTCATATACAAATACATTGAATATCGAGGGTAAGTTGCATATATCAAATATAAATTAGTTTTTATATTTAAAAATACTATTTGATTACAGTGCCGAGAAAGAATGGGGCGATGGCATTCGTGGAATGGCTCTTACTGCCGCTAGATACTCACTTCAACGTCTCGAAGAAGGCCCACCACATACTAAAAATTGGCGTCCGCAAATTTTGGTGCTTTCAAAAATGAATGATAACTTTGTACCGAAGTATAGAAAGATATTCTCCTTTGCTACACAGCTGAAAGCTGGCAAAGGTTTAACAATTTGTGTGTCTGTGATAAAGGGTGATCACACAAAAATATGCAATAAAGCAGTTGATGCAAAGACTACACTACGCAAATATATGACCGATGAGAAGGTTAAAGGATTTTGTGATGTTTTAGTAGCCCAGGAAATTGGCGAAGGTCTTAGTTCAGTGTAAGTACTTTATCAACTATATAGAATACAAGTTATTTCATTTTGTTTTTTTTTTCTTAGCATTCAAACAATTGGTTTGGGTGGTATGAAACCAAATACGGTTATTATTGGCTGGCCTTATAGTTGGAGGCAAGAAGGACGTTATAGCTGGAAGACTTTCATTCAAACTGTACGAACTGTGGCTGCTTGTCATATGGCACTGATTGTGCCAAAGGGAATTAACTTTTATCCAGAATCCAATCACAAGGTAAACGTATGAATAAAGCCTGTTTAGTTCTTTTATGATACTTATATATGTGCTCATTTAGATTGGTGGAAACATTGATATTTGGTGGATTGTTCATGACGGCGGCTTGCTAATGTTGCTGCCATTCTTGCTAAAGCAGCACAGGACATGGCGCAATTGCAAGTTACGCATCTTCACCGTTGCTCAAATCGAAGATAATTCGATCCAAATGAAGAAAGATTTAAAGACATTCCTGTACCATTTACGAATTGAGGCAGATGTTGAAGTAGTAGAAATGGTAAGTTTCTAAAAAGTGTTTAATTTTGCTGTACTTCATTAATAATTTTGAAATTGTTAACAGAATAATAGCGATATTTCTGCATATACATATGAGAGAACTCTTATGATGGAACAGCGCAATCAAATGCTAAGAGCATTAGGTTTAAACAAAAAAGAGAATTCCAAAAATGTAAGTAACATTTCAAAAACCGTTCAGTTTGTAGTTTCAATCACCCAAAATGGCATATGTTCGTACAAATATTGTATATACATACTATACATACAATCATAAATAATTCTGATGATTTTTCACTTGCGCACACTTACTATAATTTATTACATTTGTATTATTTCTTTATTTTATTCTTTGAAACGTACGTTTTCTCAAAAATCTAATATCTATTGAGATCAATAAAAATTTCACACTTTGTATATTTGATCAAAGGTTCAAACAATAATGGATTTTAAGGAAACTCCCAGTGATAATAAGTTATCTTTGGTAAAGCATACATACATACAGAATTTAGAATCTATATATGTATACTATTTGTATGCATATTGATATTATACACAATAAGTACTCTTATATACAAATTATTCGCCTGTTTTACAAATTCAATATCCATTATGTATGTACATATGTAAATTAGTTAATCAACCTATTTTCATACATGACTTGTTTCGGTGTTAAACCGAACACATCCTGTGTATGCTACTTATTTATCTTCTTGATTTGTACATATGTATAAGCACATATGTATGTTTGTGTGTACTATATATTATGAAACTACTGCACGAATACACAATATGGCTCATTTACTTATCTATCCCTCAAAGTTCATGTTAGTTGTGGTTTAGTTAAACTTGTTGTCAAATCAAACTTTCCTTCTTTTTTTTAACGGTCCACTTCGATAAGTTGTCAGTTTCTTATCGATAAACTGCAAATTTTTTTTGGCCGTTTCTGTTTAAGCTCGGTACACGCGTTGGTGACTTTCAGTACTAATAAATAGTGGTGATTGTTCCAGCCTAAGGATAGTTTTTAAACATGTTATTCAATTACTCACGGTAGCGGGATAAGTCGGTGATTGACTGCACTTCACCAAGAAAACACAAAATATTTGGCTGATGAAAACTGACCATCTGACCAAGTCACCTTACCGTGAATACTCAACATTTATAATTAACACATAAGAAACAGTTGTTGTTATTCTTGCAAGTTTATCGCAGTAATAATTACCCTCTTTCAAATAAGCTAGTTCTCGATTTTGAATTGAGCTCTTGTTTTTAACATATCGATATTTTTCTGTGTCCATCTGCTCACAATCGCAGTACAATCGCAAGTCCTCCATTCATTCGCTCATTATTTCCCAACACTTACTCTTGCCATTGTGATCACCTAGGTAAAATATTGCTATTCTGCTACTACAATAATATATTTATGTGTGCATGTATGTATGTATTAGGTTATATATTCTCCCAACATTCAACATGCTCTACATTCACTGATTCCATAAACAATTGTCCGTTCTTAACAGCTGATTGGATTGATTTTATTTGTTCAAAAGAAAATTTAATGTTACCTTACCACTGACTATTTTGAAACTATATTATTATATTTGCATGATCTATATACATATATATATATAAGTGTATGTATGTAATAATTGTACATGTGCACAAATGAAAGATAAAAAAATGTATTGAATATTGATGCCAACATCTATAAAAACTCCGGTTTTAAATAACGACTACATAGCCAAATTTTCAGATATACATCAAATAAACCTATCCGAATTGTCTGTATAGTCTATAGACACATATATCATCCGTTGTCTATACTCGTAGTGTATTCTCTATGCCCTTCGAGAAATATATGTTACTTTAAGATCGTCGCTCATTATGTTATTAGCTTACTTGTGTTGGAACCAAAAGAAAAGGAATTTTTATTGTTATTTAAAAAGTCGTACATTATCAATCATTTTAAGTGGGATAACATGGCTTAAAGTTATTTTAATTACAACAAAATTTTGTATTTTTTTATTTTAAATAAAAATAATTATGAACATTTTTTGTATATTTTACAAAAACTTTAAAGAAACAGTATAATATGATGATTAGAATAATAATTTGGTTGTAGTAGGGCTTCAACACAACTAGGCTAATACATATTGGTCTTCACATATGTATGTCTTTGTACGTAAATACTTTACGCTAACATTTTCAGGTCCAAACAATTGTAGACCACCATTATGACGCCGTAAAAACAGCGTCGAGGGTTCGGTTTGCCGATCCTACCATAGAAGAAATACAAAATCACGTATGTATTTTTAAAAGCATTGTAAATATATGTATGTTATAATAAGCATTATAATCGAGAAGTAAGACACAATTGAGACAGCTCGATTGTATGTATTAGACAAATTGTAACATTTTCCAGAAAATGATTTTATTGAAACGAAGCAGGTATTGTAAGCCTCACTCTGTATTCAAATCTTTCCATTTTTTCTTTTATATTTTTTACATTATTTTTTCTAAGTTTTTTAATTTTTCGTTTTTTTTGTAATTCTGATTTTTTTAAACAGCACAGGATTAAGTACAATAAAAACAATTTCAAAATTAAAATTTTTGCTAATGATCCATTTTTTCTTAACTATTAATATTAAACAGGATTCTCAACATGAGGAAAAACGTAATTCAATTGATTCAGATGGTCCAGAAAGCACGGATACACCTGATATCACATCTAACAAAGATGAGTCAACAGAAAAAGCTGACGAAAACATTAAATCCAGTGTGAAACCGTAAGTACGATTTGTTAGCTCATATTGCATTTCTCTAATATAAATATTTGCACAGGGATGAATTTAATGTTCGTCGTATGCACACGGCAATTAAACTGAATGAGGTTATAGTGGAAAAATCACAAGATGCCCAATTGGTCATCATGAATTTACCAGGTCCTCCTAGAGAAGTGAGGGCGGAGCGTGAAAGCAATTGTAAGGACATTATAACATATGGAGTCATCACGAAAGATCGATAAAAAGTTTTGCTCTTATATATCGATCTTTGGTGAATACCATAATATTTGAATATTTTTTAACCATTTTATTGCACACATTATTTTCTTTTGTTTCTCAAATTAGATATGGAATTCCTGGAAGTTTTAACTGAGGGTCTTGAAAAAGTATTAATGGTTCGTGGAGGAGGTCGTGAAGTAATAACAATTTACTCTTAAGAGCATTAATCGCTCGATTTTAAGAGTTCGCAACATTAGACAAGTTTAAGAATCAATCAAATTTTTAAATGAAGGTTATTATTAATTTGTTATATTAAATCATATGTCCAAATATTTTATTTTTACGTAAATAAAATATCAAAAATTGTAACAATAATTAATATGTATTTTATTTAAAATGAACTGATTTATGTTTCAGCTGCTTTATATTACTGTACAACTTTTTTAGCGTTATCCGGAATGAACCTCAGGATTGAGAGTGTTTTCAGGTTTAATGAAATGAGCCACTCTAACGATTTGAGCTAAAAGACACATAATTTACAACTCAAATATTCAATTTGATATAATTTAAATCAATTTAATAACCAATTCAATAAATCTTGCAAGATGTTATTCATCTTTCTTGCACAAATTGCAGGAAACTAACTTGCGCGCAAGATTTGTTCGTTTTAACATGGTGCAAGATGAAACTTGCACCAATTTGCTCGCAAGACTTGCATCGTCTGAAGGTGGTTTATAACTAACTTATAAACTAATTATAAAAATTATCAATATATATCAGTGCTTTTATGCTGGATTAAATGCGTTAATTAATTATTTTATTTAATCAAGCGTGTTTGTGAAAGCACTACGATATTAGAAGAAATATATCGAAAAATTTTAAAATTAGTTAATCTCTAATTCCGCTTTTGATGTTTATGTATGTCCAAGACTTGATTTACACGTTCCACTCTTGGGTTGTTGGCAAGGAAGTTGGGAACGAAAACGAGCGAGAAAGATGCACGCCAACTAAATTCTGAAGTTTTGTTCTGCATTTCGCTTTACTCCGATATCATGACCGATAACAGTGTCGAGTGACCGATTTGGTTGTAGACTTAAGATTAATTGTCTGAAATAATTGTTGTTGCCCACTCTTATTAAGCACACTGCATAAAAGTGATTTTTAATATAAAAAATTGTCATAAGCTTCAGTTTTTATAATCGTTATCGATAATTGATATTCAACATGCATGCAATCAGTTGCACCGTGTAAGTCAGAGCTACAACACGCAGCACCTCTTAAAAAGAAATCAAAGGAATTCCATGCATAGAAATGCATCGCATAAAGTAAGACTAAGAAATAGCGTTTATTTCATGATGAATTTGGCTCGGGTATAAGCGCCGCATATATATTTCATATACTTTATTCTTCAACATCAGCGTGTACTGCACTGTTTGATGTACACGTTAACTTCTCGACGCTACTTTGACGTAGCAAAGGCTGCGATTCTTTAAGTTTTCTTCATCGTTTTCAATCTTTCAGAAATTTTGCTCGAGTCACCCTGTGAAAGCCAACACAGTTCTTTTGGATCGGCGTTGTTGCGGCGTGCTTTTCGTTTGTCTAAATTGTCCGTTAAAGGTATGTATATGTAGTTAAAAGATTATGTCTCTTGAAATAATTTGAATTGCAATTTAAATTTGTGTAATTGCAATTCAAAATATACATATTAAGCTTATGCTTGTTCATTCTTTTATACTTTTGCGCATTCAAATATATGTATATGCATGTGTGTATGAATATGTGCGTCTGCACGCAAATTCTAACACGTGTTTTGCAAAAAAAAATGAATGTATAGGATTGCGCAGTTATATTTGCATGCATGTGTTTGCAGTATTTCTATGTAGCTCTGACTTATTTTGAATGCAATCATTTTTCATAAAAGACGTACATACAAATGTAACCAAATTCAATGAATTGTACATAAAATATATGTCTCATATATGAACATCCATACATATGTGTGTGTGTATGTATGTAAGTGAATGACAGATGCTGTAGAACGCCATTAAATCTAAACTTTAATTAAATACATGTGTGCATACGCGTTTCAGAATTCAGCATTTATAACAAAATGGTGGACACACCTCAAGAAGGAAACATCGATGCGGAGTCGTGCAACGAACACGACGATGAGAAGTCAAACTCTGACTGCCAATCCATGTAATTAGAATTGTTGCTTATTTTATATTTGTTATATATGCGATTCTACATGTTTTAATATTAAATAATACTAATAGGCCAGCCTACATGAACTCGGTGCTGCGACGTCAGTTCTTGCAGGAGATGGTAAAAGCATTGCCCCCAGTGGTTCAAAAGAGAATTGTCGTGCTGAAGAATATGCAATTGGAGCATTTGAAGATTGAGTCGGAGTTTTTCGAAGAGGTCTATAAGTTGGAAAAGAAGTACCAATTGAAATATCAACCATTGTGTGATAAACGCAAGGACATTGTTGTTGGCAACGTTGATCCCTCAGAGGAGAAGCCCAATTGGAAGGAGCCTGAGAGCATTGAAGCGGCTGAAGAAGATGACGCAGCTGACGGCTTCCATGACGCGCTGAAACATATTAAAAATATGCCTCAGGATGCCAAGGGCATTCCAGAATTCTGGCTTTCTGTCTTCCGTAATACGGCAATGTTGTCGGAAATGGTTCAGACTCATGATGAGCCCGCTATTCGTAAACTTACGGACATTGTCATCAAATACGATAATGAAGTACGTAAATGATCAATTTATAGAATTTAAATCATGCACCAGCTATAACCATTATATTATATTAATTAATTATTTATTTTTATTAACAGCATTCATATACTTTGGAGTTTCATTTCGATAAAAATGAATATTTCTCGAATACTGTACTTACAAAGCAATACTTCCTGAAAGCCTCTGTTGATCCAGATGATCCATTTGCATTCGAAGGTCCAGAGATTTACAAATGCAAGGTAATATAAACATAAAACATTATTTTAAAGTCTTTGTTGCTTAAACAAATTTAATTTTTTTTTTCAAGGGTTGCGAGATTAAATGGGAGAAAAAAATGAATTTGACTGTAAAGACCATTAGAAAGAAGCAGAAGCATAAGGAACGTGGCGCCGTGCGCACTATCGTAAAACAGGTTCCAACAGATTCCTTCTTTAATTTCTTCAATCCACCAGAGGCTCCAACCGATAAAGAAGAAATCGATGATGAGTCACAGCAGGTAAGATTTTCTTAACAATTGATTTGAATTGAACTATTACAAACTTTGCTTAATTATACAGATATTAGCCACCGACTTTGAAATCGGTCACTTCTTGCGTGCCAGAATTATTCCGAAAGCGGTGCTTTACTTTACTGGTGACATTGTCGATGACGAAGACGATGACGATGAAGAGGAATTCGAAAATGAGGAAGACGAGTACGACGATGATGAGAACGAGGTTCAGCGCAAACCGTCTGCTGGTAGCAAAAAACAGTCTCCAAATGATTGCCCCAATCAGTAGGACATTATTCTAACTTGATGTTTCAACTACTAAAGTTGTATGTGGATATGTATTTAAATACATAATTCAAATAAGTATATGTAATTAAAATATATTTTTGGTGAATTAAAATTTCAAAGAATGTAAAATACCCTTTGGCTTATATATTTTTGGAAAAACCGTGAATTTACACTTGGCGGGAAATGGACAGTTGGGGCCAATCGGCAAAAGTTCTTTAACAAGCCAAGCGTCGCTTTCCTAATTCGATTAAGCCTCTTTAAAAGTATGAATATCTTTTTGTTTTTATAGACATCTCAACCAAATAGAAATTCTTCGTTTTATCAAATTATTATTTCAAATTTGATCAAAATCGAATTAGAAACTATCGGCTAAAAGTTAAGATTTTGTATAGAGCGTCGATAATCTTAGAGCTAGAGACAACTTTCTTTTAAGTAGGGCTTAGTTGTATACGATCAGCTGTTGGTTTCTGTCTTTGTTTTGAATGTGTGTGTGAATCAATAGCACGCAAACCGTAAGCAAGATTATGAGTCAAATTGTGGAATACAAGCGAAATAAGCATTGAACTTATTAAAAGTAAATGAAAATGCAAAAAATTCTTTAAAAAAAGAAGCAAGTTTTGAACACGTAAGTATGGATACATGTATGTACATACATACAATATTTATTTATGTAGCATGCTACTTGGGCAAGAATGTAAATGGGAATGCCGAAAATGTTGAATTTCCTAAAAATTTACCATTCACGCAAGCTGTCAGATAGTATTAGATAAGTATAAAAGTTAAGTATGTATTTACAATTTTCAAAGAATTAAGAACGCTTTTAAGAAAGGGCTTTCCTAATATGGATACAAGATTCAAGGTTTTCATATAAATATTTTTTTTTGTTCTCATAATAAGTTATGCATTGCTTGTATTGTATATTATCTTGCATTGTTTATATTCAAGAATTGTTTATAAAATATACAATTTAAAATGAATTCTTTTAAACACAATATATTTACCTTTATAACACTTATAACAATTTGCTTATTTTGGTCTTCTAAAGTTCATGCCAAATTGGATCTAAAACACAAGTTCTTAAGACATACACAATCTTATGGCACACCAAATGGAACATTAGGTAAACATTTATTTCTAACTGGTAAACAAATACATTCTGTATAATAAACATGCGTTGTTATAGTTTATTTGCAGAGAGCAATTAAGCCTGATGTTCGCAAAACTATGGTCCTAAAATTCTACAAGTAAGTGAGATATATCTCAATAAACAAAGCCAATATCAAAAGAATGAAGCTGTGTTTGTTCGATTGACCTATTTTCAAGCTCAAATGATTCCATGCATAAACATGATTTTGTGCGCTAAAATCTTGAGAACTCAAATTGACATGAGCTTTCATACTTTCACTATAAGTATTTAAAATTATTCGGACAGTGTAATTTTTAAAAGGAGGCTAATATTTATAGTTGTTTTTTAACGGTCCGGATTGTAACTGGGAAGTTTGTGGGATTTGATGTGCATATATTGATACACAATATTATATTATCTTATATGCCCTTTTAGAAACAATACGAAAACCTTGGAAACATCAGTCTCCTTTAATGGAAACATATTGGCAAATTCAGGATGTTTACCAACAGAAAAATTTTCCATAATACTTCATGGATGGATTCAAAGTTGTGCCGATGATTGGGCTCTTCAACTTATTGAGCGTAAGTTTTTCAGCTATATTCGGTTTCAGAACTCTCACATGTAGATTTCAGGACTAAGTTTTTATCGTCAAGGATGTGTGATATGCATTGATTACAGCACTGTCGCAAGTTCATCTTATATGCGGTATGTAAATGTGAGTCAAACCAAATGAAAAGCTAATTCACATTTTTATTTATTTAGATTGTACTCAAACTTTGTCTACATAACCGAAGCGATTGTATCAATCATATTATCCCTAATAAGATACGGTTTCGATCCTAGCCGAGGATATTTGTTTGGCTTCAGCTTTGGTGGTCAATTAGCGTCAGCTGTAGGACGATCGTTACAACCACATTTCACTTTACAAAACATCGACAGTAAATATAAATATTTAAAAAAATATATATTTAAGACTTGCTAATACTTAACATTTTGTAAGCTTGCGATATGGCTGGTCCTGGTTTCGATCCAATTGCGATGGATCACTCGAAAGCTGGCAAGCATGTTCAATGCTTTCATACAAGTCGCGATAAAGGAACTCTAATACACTCTTGTCACAGAAATATCATGTTGGGCAGCTGTGGACTCAGCCAGCCCTCAGTAGCTAGTCAACACCATCTGGGCAGTCATGGTTTATGCGTTGATATCTATATCAATACATTTGATTATCCGTTTTATGCATTAAAAACGCCTCCTAGCGAATGTATATCGTTTGCTACAGCAGCAAATGTTCCTAATGACTATACTGTCGGATATGAGGAGAATTTCAACAAGTAAGTACATAGTTTATAACAATACAGTAATTTAAACGGTATATTAAGCTTTCAATATAGTACCTACATCTATATTAATCCTTAAAAGACTTGATTTTTTCTCATCATTAATCTTACTGTTGCTTTCAGGCAAGTTGTGGGTAAAATTTATGTTCCAACGAGTTTACATTATCCATATAACTTATCAAGAAAAGAACTTCAACTATTATCTAGGAAGAATACGTAGATAAAGTCCAGGCATACAACATATATAATAAAAAAACCTTTTACTGTAAAATTACACAATAAACATTAAAAAAAAAAAAAAAAAAAAACATGAACTAATATTATTGTTTTAAGGATAACTCACGAACGCTCTACTCCTGCTCACAATTTGGCCAGGGTTTTAACTATGCAAATAAGACCAGGTATTTACTTTATATATTATGTTGTACGTTATCTTTATAGATTTTTTTTAAATGCAACAATTAAGAATTTATATGCTTTTATTGGGTCAAATTATGATTCCTTCAATGCGATACACACATATTCAAAAAAAAAAAAAATTTTAAGTATAAAAGTTCTTAGCTTATAACATATTCTGTTCTACATCATTAACAAAAACATAAACATGAAGTGTTTAAGCAGAATTCTTTTCGTTTTCTTCAAAATCCAATGTGTTGAGCACATTGACGTCTAGTTCTGGATCAGCATATTCCAGTATATTAAAATCATCACCGATTTCCGATGTTAATGATTTAAGCAAGTCATCATCATCCCCTTCACCGAATCCACCCAATATATCTCCAAAGCCAACATTTTCTAGCTCAACTGCAGAAGATGAAATGCCTTCCTGCGATTCCGTCATTTTAATATCAAGTTGATTTTTAGCATCTTGTTCAAGATTCCTCATTTCCGTATGTTGGGGATTACCACTCATGCTTAACATTGGGTTATTCTGAGTCAGAGTAGCATTTTGTATCATTCCCATTCTTAAAACATCGTTTTGTAAAAAGTATTCCGAGTTTGATGTCATTAGCATTGCATCTGGATTGGTCTTTTGCAATAGATTTCGAAGCTTCTTATCACCAACTGGTTCAGGTCCATAAGCTGGATTATGATCAATCCGATTCTCCACCGATGGAATTTTCAATGTTGGAGAAGCTACCGCATGTATAGTATTCCTTTGTATTGTAGATTTAACAACTAAGTTTTCATTAAGAATGGGCGGCGTATGATGTGAATTGGCAGTATTAATAGATGATCCAATATAGCACGTTGTATCATACGATATTCCATCTGTAAAAAATTGAACAATGAGCAAGCATTTCATATTAGTTAATATACACTTTTTTACTTACTGTAGTCGTTGCCAAACATATTCAATTGTTCTTCTGCTGGCTTACAGGGATTGTGTTTCCAAGCACGATTTTCTTCTTGCTTTTCTGGTTTCGTTGGCTGTGTAATTTTGCACTGTTCACGCCGCTGTCGCAATGCGGATCGATTATCCTTAGCTTTTTGTAAGAATGGTGCTTTTTTTTCGTTGCACAACGATCGCCACCTTTTTAGGATCTGTTTACAGCGATCATTCCAGTTAGGATATAACTCTTTAAGATTTGCATGCTCAGTATTGGCATACAATACAGCCGAAATTGTTGCCATTAATCCAAGATCTGTAACAAAAAACTGTATACTTATTTTGCATTCGCTTTGCCTTGTTTTTTTAATGGTATATACCCTCATCTTTGCGCATTTTTTCAGCAGTCTTTTGTGTGCCAACATTTGTGCATTCTACGCCGGGTTCATTAGGTTTTGGCTCTTCGACAACTCTTTTATCATTTTGTAATGCAAGTTGTCCTGTATTGTTTTGAGCCTTTGACTGATAATGAAGCTGTGCGGATTTTGCAGTTATATTCATTGGCAAAAACAATTTGCTTTGAAACTTATGATCTTGACCTAACTGTGGAGGTACGACTACGTCGACTAAAGCCGCTGGCTCACTAAAAGTGATTAAAAAGTTAATTAGATTAATTGGTTAAAAGTTAAACATTATTTATATTACCTTATTGCATTCTTTATATTGTCAGATGATGCAATAAAACTGGCTGTGGTGTTTGTTCCATCCAATTCCGAAATTCCCTGGGGGGCCTATAATATATAATTAATAACGAATAGTACGTAGATTTGAATATATATACCAAGGGATCCAAAGAATGTATATTATTCGTACCCGCATTTCTTGTTATCTCTGATAGGGACGTGTCTGTATAATATATTTTAAACATCAATTTTATAAATCATTTTTATAATATGAGATACTTACCAAATATACCTGCATCAGGTACATTTTCATCATTCTGATGTGTTGTTGCCGCAAACTGTTCGACAAAAACGTTTTTATTTTCAGGTAGACTTTTATCAGCTTTCGATTTCTTAAGCGTCTTCACAGGGCTTTTCGTAGCTAAAGCTAAAGCGACTTCTTCCTCAGATCGTTTTCCATTCGAGTGAGTAAAGTAAATTTTCATTGTCGTATCGATTTCATCAGAAGTATCTGAATCATATACAACAACGTCACCTGACTCCAACAGAGGCTTGCCAAAAAAGGCTTCTTGCAAATATGCCGGATATGCTTCAATAAGTTTGTTCTTTTGCTTTTTTCGTATAATTTTCTTTTTCTTGTCTGCAACCAAAAGTGCATTCATTTGATCGATAGTATCGTCATTATCCTTGCGAAGGCCTCGGTTTCGAACTGAAAATCCACCAATACCCAGTTTCTGTAAATTGCGTTGACGTTTCTTGCGCAAAATATGAACACCATCGTCATTTGTAGATATCGAAAAGCCTTCGGGCAACGCAGCTTCCGTTCTATCCCAAATCATACCATCCTTGTATTTATCGCCTTGCAAATCATCAGAAACACCATTATCTCCATTTCCAATCGGTTGGCGCATCTTTCTTTTACGCTTGATTTCAGTTGACAGCGATTTAATCATATTCAAACCATTTTCACTCAAACATACACCATCTATCCAATGAATTGCTTCAGTGCTTTCCAACAAATCATTTGTCATCATCATATTTCGATCCGTTAGACCAATATTTTTACCCTCTGGGCCATTTTCAGGTAACAGTTTTGACATCGCCATTGAATCATCATTACAGATTGTTGCATTCATCTGCAGTAGACTTTTCGCACTGGCACGACATTTAAAGCACTTGTAAATATTATTGTCATAATATTCAATTGGATACTGACTGTTTATTGCGTCGCATAGAAAATGGGACCAATGAGCACATTGTTCACATTGAATAATCATTTCATTATCGCTGTATGATTTTGTGCACACAGTACAGTTATTTTGGCTAGCACATGGCGAACACTCCGGCAGATTTGGATCATTGTAGTCACCTTTTTCGGTCGGATTGCGACCGCATTTCTGACACAAAGTACAAAAAGAACATTTCCAATTGCCATGTGGCACCGTCTCCAGGGGCGGATTAACACAGTATATGTGGTAGGAAATGTCGCACTCATCACAAAGCAGCAACCGTGCCTCATCATTCTTTTTACCGCAGCCTTCACAGACAGTGCAGTCTAAGCAGCGCCATCCCTTTTGCAGAATACCCCTTGAGGGTTTAACACTGGCGCAATAAGGATGATAGCATTGACCACATTGAGCACAGGTGATCAAATCGGCGTCACTTTGAATGCCCACTGAGCCGCACATTACGCACATGTCTTGAGTGGTAATAAATTTATCTCGAGCCGAACAAAGCAACATTTTTTTATCGCTGGAAAAATCATTATCCATATTACGACTGGTGTAGCGATCATTTGAACCGCCTTGCAGTACCAGTTGACGTCCTTTTCCGCGATTGCTACGTTTTTTGCCTATCTGTGACATGGCTCCCATGCGATGCAGGACAAACTTTCCACCTTTGCCACGAATATTACTCAAACAAAGCTTTTTCTTAGTGCTGGGCAACTTCAGTGGATCCTCGGTAGTTATGTCGGCACAAGCTTTTCCATTTAAAGGATCAATTTCAACGTCTTTTAAACTGAACTGATCTGATGTCTGCGATTCGGACATGGAGCGCTCGAGCGGCTCGATTTTAAGTTGAGCTGCAGTTGAGTTTGTTTTACAATTAGGGCAAACGTAATCATAGTCCGGATTATATTCTTTCTTTTTGTGATATGCGGTCAAATCAGCCTCTTCATCGCATGTGCTGTGAACAAACCTAATAAGCCAAAAAATATTTAAATATCTCAAGTAAACATAAAGAACTATTCGTTACTTACTTATGACACCAGCTACATTTAACCATTTCTTTATATGCTGCAGCTCGATATGCTTTCTGGCAAATAGGACATGAAAATCCTTTATTCCTTTGCTGATAGCATGAGTCACAGATTGTATAATGACTGTGCCAGCGGGATGAACTACCACCGCCAGGTGTTCTAGATCCACAGTCCGTGCAAACTCGACAGCGCTTTAATATATTAAGTAAAGTAGACAATATACAATGTACATCTATTTTTCAGCGTTTTAAAGATACACTTACATTGCATTTCCAACCATATTTGGGTATTGAAGATATGACTGGCCTTAAGCATGTAGCATGATAAATCTTTTGGCACTGTTCACATTTCACAAACTTGATGTCATTCGAATCTTGTTGCCTACAAATCTGACACTTTGTACAACGCGCACAGCTCCATCCAGACCGAGTGTCTAAGGAAACGAAATAGAGTATGTTAAATGAAAAATTAAAAAACTAACTATTACTTACCAGGTAGATTTGCCAAACCAATGCAAGTGGAATGAAAATGATCTCCACATGAACAGCACATAATCAATTTTGAGAGATCACCCAACGAAGAACATGTTAAACACTCAACATTATTATCGCTGCCTAAAAATAAATAATGTTTGTAAAACAATGTGCAAATTATTTAAAAACTGTATACCTACAAATAAGTGGAACTTGGCTTAAATGCTCTGTGCAGAAGACAGTGAAGCTCTCCAAGATTAACAGGCAACCAGCTGCAGCAGCGCATGGATAATGATGCACTTGACGGCAGTTCATTTTGCACGTAATCGATGCACCAAACTGACCGCAAAAACTACATTTCTGGTCCAAGAATTCCGCCAAATTGGTAAGGAACTGGCACACATCTGGATCCGTGATTTGCATTTTACGCAGCGACCACATAACACACATGCGATGCACGTAAACAAACTCATCGTCGAGAAATATCGAAGCATTTATTGCATCCTCGTAGCCAATTTTATCCAGTTCATATGTGCAATCGCTGTTGCTTATACTTTTATTATTGCTTTTTAAACTATTATTGAGTTTGCGAAAAATATCCTTTTCTTTATCCGTCTCGTTGGATTGATACATTGAATTCTTTTCTTTGAAATCCGTAGGCACTTTCAGTTGAAACATTACGCCTTGCCCAAGCGCACTTCGCTCTCCCAGATTACATAGGCAGCAAAGTTTTCCGGGATACTTTTCGGGAAAATATGGAAGTTCATCAAAGCCTGCGGCAGCAGCTTTGTCATCCATGTTTCCCAATATGTTGGAGCTCATTATATTATTTGTTATAATTTTTCCATTCATAGATACAAACTAGTGATGTACAAAAACATGGTCATCGGCGGCTTGTTTTTAGCGACTTTAACTCGATAACTTTTTCGATAGCTATCGATTGTTCACTTGGCCAACATAACAGTTCGTTTCCACAATGGCTTGCATCTGGCGATTGCAAATTAATTTTTAAAAAATTAATATTCTGCAAATATTTTGGATAGCCTTTTTACAGAGATAAATATTTATTGATCATATCTGCTATTTTAGACCTGTTTTTCACGATGACTTAAGGCCATCACGTTTTTTTTTCCTGGTTAAGTAGTATTTTTGCGAGACCGTATGTGTTGCAAATTGAATGTTAGTAGCACTAAAATAAGTTTGAATCCGTCTTATGCATTATATTTAGAATTTATATTTAAAATCGAGTTAAAATTTTCGATTTGTATAATCGAAAATGATAAAAAGCCAGCCAAAACCTCAACGTGAAAACGCGAGCTGCATTGCGTATCAATTTTCAAAACAAAATCGAAAAAAAACAACATGGCGTTAAGCCAACGTGAAAAACAAGTCTCAGATGTATCTGCCTAAAATGAACCATACAATAATATGACATCAAATGTATGATATATTTTTGGGAACTTTACGAATAAATTTATACAAAATTCCCTTTTTTTTCTAAACTTTAACGTTTGTTAACTTGGAAAGCGCTAACTTATTGACGCTACCTTGACATTTTGACGTATTGCTTGTGTATGTAGAACTATACACACATACACACATATTATCTTGTTTATTCTAAAAGTTTATTGCAATTTAGTGATAATTTAAAAAGTTGTGGAAGGGTATGTAAAATCACATGTACTTTATGCATAACGTGCTGATGTATGTATGCGAAAGTGTACATAGTTAACGATGGACCATTATCGACCCAGAGGCACTTTAGCACGTGTCATTCACGCTAAATTCCATAATGATAACTTTTTGGAGAATATAGACACAAAGCAGGTATGTAACATATAAACAAATATGTTTATCAATTCAAATCAATTATAAACAAATATATCTTGTAACAATTTTTTTTAGTGGTACTCTCTATGTTGCGAATTACCTCAACGATTTCAGTCAAAATTTGTTGCCCTCAAGCAGCCTGACCCAACCACAATAAGATGGCTCGAACGCGCAAAAATGTTGTCATCAAACATTTGGATGCACCTGTGGCATGCATTGGCCAGATCTGTGTTGCAGTTCTTTATGACACAGACGGATATCAATGGGCTTTTGAAGCGTGGCTCCATGTTTATACTGTCAGAGGAACAGTTCTACAAGCTTTTGGAGGCAGGTGGCTTTCCAGCTAGATTTTCAACTGAAACGGTAAATGCTCTACAATCTTTAAGGAAAATGAAATTAATAAATTTAATTTCTTTTAGATTACGTTATTAGACATTGGTGCTGGCGATGGTGAAGTTTCGTTACGTGTTGCAAACTCCGTGTCTGAACTGAGCGGCAATGCGGTGTTGCAAGTATTTGCTACGGAAGCTAGCTGGACAATGCGCGAGAGGCTGAAGAAACTTAATTTTAATGTAGTCAACGAAATACGTGAGCTGCAAAACGTTGAATTAATCTTGTGTCTCAATGTGCTCGACCGTTGCTTTGATCCATTCAAACTTTTGGAAGATATACACACTGCCTTGGCACCGGACGGTCGAGCTGTAGTTGCATTAGTTTTGCCTTATATGCACTATGTGGAGACAAATACATCGCATTTGCCATTACGGCCTCTAATGGAGCATTCGAACAAGGGGAATGCCCGTGGATCAGCATCTTTTGAGGAGGAAGCAGCAGCTTTTCTGGAACTACTGGAAAATTGTGGCTTTCTCGTTGAGTCTTGGACTAAAGCACCGTATTTGTGTGAGGGAGACCTGCGACAATCATTCTATTGGTTGATTGATCTAATTGTTGTACTTTCAAAAAAGACTACTTAACTACTTTACTATATTATATTTTATATTATAACATGTAAAACGAACTTTCTGCCAAACAGTACAGTATTTTTTTTTTGTAATCTTAAGAGGATTTCTCAAGGTATACATTTAATAACAGGCTATCCTTATATAGTCTTATCTACTGCAGATATTTCGACTACATCAATATTATAAGTAGCTATGCAAGGAGATGAAAATATATAGAAAATATAATAAAATTAGCCCAATTTATATTTTAATGGTGGAGTTGAACAATTAGAAAAAAAAAACTGGTGCAGCAATCTAATCCTAATTAAAATCATATCCACTATTATAAAGCTTATATTTGATAAGCATAATTAAGATCTGTAAAAGCTGTATCTCCAATATAACGCCGCGTTTCCAACACTTGCCAAATCTTGCTGCCAATGGCTGAAAAATTAAGTTTCCAAGCATTCTTCGCTGTTTTAAGTCACAATAAATTATTATTTTACCCATAGCTCCAATAGATCAACCTTTCGAGTATGATAAATTTGTACCTCCAACTAAGTGATTCTTGAATATACACAAATGTATAGTTTTTCGCATTTAAATAATAATTTGATAGCTTAACGATGATGACGTTGTGATACTGTACTGAAATACTTTCCCAAGCAATTTAAATAATATTCGTTAATTGATTCGTATAAATACAAGATTCCCATTTTCTAAATCTAGTAAAAACTAGTACTCATGTTTAGTAAAAATATAGTTTATTTGTAACTAGTTTTAAGCGCATTGCAAGGCAAATAGAAAAACGCTTTTACTTATTTTTTTTTGTTTCGGCAAAATATATAATTTGTTTTTATTATTGATATGTTGTATTTGAGTCAATCAACGAGCTGGAACAGCTATTGATGTACGCATTATGCAACTTGGTAACAAATTCCTTATCGTTCTGAATAAGGTAAGTAAAGGCCTTCACAAATTGTACAGAATTCAGCGGCTGCAAATGTTGCTCCAATTCTGATATTGATTTCGAATTCGAATCTGCTCTGTGATTGTTGTGATTGGGAACAACATCGAACATTGTAGGCGGCATTAGCGCTGGCTTGGCATCTGGCTTGTCCCCGACCAGTAGCCTCCTGAGACACTGCTCCGCTTCATCACTTGCAATTAAGGCCGACGCTGGTGAATCATCAATGTGCTTCTCAAAATGAAGTTTACTAAGCAGTGAGTTTGTTTTGCCAGGAATCCGTGGTATTGAATTTGATGCTTTAAGAAATGGTGAGAGTGAACTCTCTGAAGAACCGGCAAATTCGGCGTCTCTAATTGAAGTTTGGGAGTGGGATGGGCATGGCGCATCATTGGGCGTAACCGAGCGCTGCTGTTTTTCCAACTGGTCAACTGAAAGCGGTTGTGGTCGATTCAAAAGCGACTCCACTGTGGCCTGCTTTGCAGATTCAAAGAACTTCAACACATTACACGGGGTTACGTTTTCCGGCTGAGGTACACCTCCTCCTCCTCCAGGCTGAGATTGACCATTGACCTGAGCATTGTATTCCTTTTGCGCCTGGCTAAGCATATTGAATATGCTGGAACTTCCCGGTTTCGCATAGGAGGACAGCAACGAAGCTGCCGGTTGCATATGCGCCTGATGCACTCCGTTGCTTTCCTTGTTCACCAGCAAACCATTTACAAGGCTGCTTATGCGATCGCATTCTTCACTATTGTAGAACCAAAAGCCACGAATGCGAGACCGTTCGTTGCGGTATAGCAGAAACGGCGGTTGCGACTGCAATTCCAAACTGCCTGTGATTGGTTCGACGAATGATGTTGTGTTTAGTCGATTATTGATGAATATGCTGTGAAAAGGCTCAGCGTTTCGATGGTAAATAAAGAAAGCGCCTTCCACATCCGTTTTCTCCCATTCATTTTGTTCCGAATTGAAGGTGTAAAATGCCACATGCGATGAAGAATCAACAATTTCTTTTGCGTATGGATCGATCTTTTTAATGGCTGACAAATTCATTCGCGTTATGCTTTCGTCTGCCATTTTTTATATGTTTTAAAACAATAATTGTAATTATTTAAAGATTTAACAAGCCTCTTCCAAACGTTAGAGATGAGCGCTATTCGATTTGTCACGAGTATCTTTTAAGTAACTGCACACTACACACATAATCTTCAGCGGAACGACTGGGAAATTTGAGAAAGTGAAACACCGATAACATCGTTATGTCCTAATCTCTAACAGTGCTGCCATATCAGCCTTTTTTGGACTTTTTCGGGGTGTGTATCCTGTTTTTGTTATCGATTTATGGCAGCTCTGATCTATAGGCCATTAATTGAATAAAATATGGTGCTGTAAAACTTTTCTCAACAACTTTTCCCGTTTTGGAAAAATTTGATAACTAAGAATTTTCTTAAAAAAAAAAGTGTAAATTGTCCCTCGGAACGCCTGACAGATTTTCATTGTTGGCTTAGCAAAATAACAATCTTTTCATTCTGGTTTCTGTTAAAAAAAAAAATATACGACTTGTTAACTTTTTTACTACATATATACACTGCTCAATTTTCAAAATCATTTTATGAATTTTTTTGAGAAATGTGTACATAAACAGCAAAGCGTGAATTCAGTGAAAATTCGGATAATTGCAAAGCATGTCTTTTTATCTTCACATTTGTATGTGTATTAATGCTTTTATGCAGCAATTTTAATTGCTAAATTAAAGAAAGGATGAATTCGTATGTATAAACGTGGGAACAGATAGTTTGTTGTGTCAGGTATCATGACGGCAAACAGATAAAAACGAATCGAAACATTGGCTGTATTCCAATCGTTGTTATCGGTAATTAATAATTTCATCAAGGGAATAGCCAATTAAATTTGTTGTATGCATCGATAGGTTTACTTACAAAAATATCGATATTTCTATACAAAAAGGCGCGAGTCTGCATACAAAGGAAACATGTATGTTTGGAGTGGATAATTTCAGGCATGCAGAAGTCAATAACGTAATTATTAATATACAATTTTGAACTGGTATAAATTATAAAGTATATAATATTGTTTTTACGTACAGCTCATTTTTTAGGCCAAAACCTGAACCACAGGGTTCAGTGTCAGCAGATGCAGATAAATTAAAGTAAGTTTTTGATGCATTCTGAATGCAAATGCTAATATAATGCTTAACCGATTTGACTATAACAGAGATAATAAAAGTAAAAATGATGAGAAGAACATAATCAAAAGTCCGCTCAAGCGTGAGATTAAAGAAGAGATCGCCAATGATGAGAAGATACTCAAAAGTGAAATTAAGCCTGAGATAAAAAAGGAGAGCTCGGATGATGGTGATCTACCTTCAGAAAAGGAAGAGGGCAAGGTCCCGGCGCCCAGTGAAGCTAAAATTATGACATTAAATTCGGAATCGAAAGAAAGCGAAGCCAACGATGAATACGATCCATCAATGGATTCCTATCATCCACTTAAAGACGCTTATTGGAAAGCTCAAGGCGTGTAAGTATTACTAAAATGTGCATATGCTTATATATATAGTGCTCACTTAACTGATTACAAAAAAAAAAACACATTTCTTTAAAGTACACCCTACTTGGCCTTGGCTCGTACGTTCCAAGTCATTGAGGAGACCAAGGGGCGCCTAAAAATGATTGACATTTTAAGCAACTTTTTCTGCTCGGTAATGCTGGTTAGTCCGGAAGACTTGGTGCCAAGTGTCTACCTCAGCATCAATCAGCTGGCCCCTGCTTATGAAGGTCTCGAATTGGGTGTTGCCGAGACCACGCTGATGAAAGCAATTTGCAAAGCAACAGGCCGCAACTTGGCGCATATTAAATCGCAAACACATTTAATTGGCGATCTGGGTATTGTTGCCGAACAGTCCCGTGTATCGCAACGCATGATGTTTCGTCCGAAGCCTCTAAATGTGCGCAGTGTGTTTAGCAAATTAAAGGAAATTGCCAAAATCTCAGGGCAGTCAAAAATGACAATCATTTATGATTTGTTTGTTGCATGTCGATTGTCCGAGGCGCGTTTTTTTATACGCTCGTTGATTGGCAAACTACGCATTGGCATTGCAGAGCAGAGTCTTCTTACAGCGTTAGCAATTGCGCTTGTTAAAAAGAATCATATCAAGGATTGTAAAAACCACAGAGTCTGTGATATTTACAAGGATGAAATAGTGGAGACTACTCTCTTGTTGAAAACTACGTTTTGGTAAGCATTTAATATTGTCTTTTATTCGCTCAGACTTTATTAATACAAATGTATATTTTTCCAGTCAATGTCCAAACTATGACATTGTCATCCCAGCAATATTAAAATATGATATCAAGGAGCTTCAAACCCGTTGCCCAATGCACCCTGGTATGCCACTTAGACCTATGCTTGCACAACCCACAAAGGGTGTTCACGAAGTGCTGGAACGCTTTAGTGGCATGCACATTACTTGTGAATGGAAATATGATGGTGAAAGGGCACAGATTCACTTAAATGAACAGGGTGAGATAAGTATCTTTTCGCGCAATTCCGAGAACAATACCGCCAAATATCCGGATCTTATTGCAAGAAGCAAATCAATTATGAAAACGGATGTACAATCGTACATAATCGACAGTGAAATTGTCGCATGGGATGTAGAGAGAAAGCAAATTTTACCATTCCAAGTTCTCAGCACCCGTAAGAGAAAAAATGTGGATATTGAAACTATAAAAGTTCAAGTTTGCGTATACATATTTGATCTTTTGTATATCAATGGAACTTCTCTTGTAACAAAGCCATTGTCGGAACGTCGAAAGTTGTTATTTGAACATTTTCAAGAAGTCGAAGGTGAATGGAAGTTTGCCACAGCCCTTAACACCAATGATATGGACGAGGTACAGCAGTTTCTGGAGGAATCCATCAAAGGCAAGTATCTCAAATAGTTAAATAGCGCTTCATATTTTATTATACATTCTTTTTTTTTTACATTTTTAGGTAACTGTGAGGGTCTTATGGTAAAAACCTTAGATGAGGAGGCCACGTATGAAATAGCCAAGAGGTCAAGAAATTGGTTAAAATTAAAAAAAGACTATTTGTCCAATGTTGGGGATTCACTGGATCTTGTCGCCATTGGTGGTTATATGGGCAAAGGACGACGCACTGGAATCTACGGTGGCTTTTTGCTTGCTTGTTATGACACTGAGAACGAGGAATATCAGACCATATGCAAAATTGGAACTGGTAGCTATTTTATATGACCCGTTGATAACTATGAAAACTGTTCAAACATTTTTTTTAACTTTAAGGTTTTACTGATGAAGATTTAAAGCAACACTCAGAGTTCTTCAATAAGCATCAAACCAGTGGTGCTAAATCATATTTCAGATACGACCCAAGTCTCGAGCCGGATGTCTGGTTTGAGCCTGCTCAGGTTTGGGAAGTGAAATGCGCCGACTTATCGCTTAGTCCAATTCATAGAGCTGCTATAGGAATAGTGGACGCTGAGCGTGGTATTTCACTTCGTTTCCCACGTTTTATACGCATCCGTGATGATAAGAGTCCGGAAAATGCAACAGATGCCAATCAAGTGGCCCAGATGTATCAGTCACAGGATCAGGTTAAGAATAATCAAAAATCCAGCAACGCAATGGATATTGAGAGCGATTTTTACTAATAAAGCAACATTTGCATAAACTACAATCAGCAACATTTTTATTTAATCATGCAATTAAATGTTATTTAAAGTTGCAGATTGTACGCTCGTGTTACTTTCGGAAGATTTTGAACATCTGGTACGATCATTACTGTCCTTATTATCCTGAGACTTTTGCTTACTATAACGTCTACCGCCGAACCGTTTGGTCTTAGCTTTTTCGTCTGGCAATACAATATTGCCTTCTGGCACTTCAGTTCCACAATCTTTGGCCTCAATTGAGCAAATTTCTTCAGAGCCCAGACGAGTTCTAACCTTGGGCTGGTATATGGCAATTGATGGTCGATCCTGACAGGTAGGTAAGGGGTAAAAAATAAATTATTTTTAATTCAAACTTGTTTATGAGTTAACTAACCTTGTTCTTTATACGACGTTCTTCCGCCGAACGATAGTTGGCTTTCTTAGATGCGTTTGAAGGCTTCGAATTCTCTCGACTTTTTGACTGGGTTGTACTTTCTGTCAAGACCGCATGTTTAGCTGATTTACCGACTTCTTTCGATTTGATAACATTTTTAGTAGATTCTTTGCTATTGTTTGTTGTCAGCCTTTCACTGCATTCTGATTTATCTGCTGCTTTAACGGCTGAGCTGTCTGCCGATTTGCTGATTGATTTTTCCGCTGATATATCTAACGATTTGTCTGGCGATTTATCTGGCAATTCATCTGTTGATTTAGTTAAACTGGCATCAATTATAGTTTCTTTCTTTAAAATAACAATTTCTTTGTTTGGCTTTTGTTTGTCCTTAGTCTGAATGTTTTGTTTTGACAAATTCTGTGAATTACTATCTTTATCAGTTTTTTTCTTGTCGCGATTCTCGCGATCTCGCACCAATTTTCGCTGCTCATGCTCTTCTCGTCGACGCTGGTCGCGTTCCGTGCGACGTTTGGAGCGTGAATTCTTCACTCCCTCCTCCGGCGCTTGTCCTTCTTTGCTCACAACCTTTTTATTTGCATTACTATTAACAGGCTTCTTATTTTCATTAGTTGAATCCTTTGCTTTGCTATTCTCTGGCGGTTGCTCTGTCGCCCGCAGTAATTTCTGCTCTTCGCGTTGCTTGCGCTTTTCTTCATTTCTTTTGCGCGCCTCTTCGCGACGCTTCTCTTTTTTGTTAGCCAAATACTGCAGCAATGGAGTTGACTTCACTTTCTCATCGGATTTCTGCTCGAAATTAAAGTCGATTTTTAAATCACCCAAACGAGTTGCCTCCTCGCGTTCCTCAGTCAATTTTTGCAGAAACTCCTGATAATGCGTTTCTTTTTCAACGGTATTCACCTTGTTATCATTATTACGTCCTTTATTCTTTAAAAAGCACTGAAAGGGTGCGTATTCCACTATGGCAACATATTCAACACCCTTCGAATCAACAAACACATAGCCATCGAATCTATCGCGGAACTGCAGAACTTCGGCAATATCTTTGTGAGACATATCAATATATGCCCGGCATGTTGCCTCTTGGCCGAGGGACCAGTCTGCAGGACAAAAATAATACGAATCATTTTCCGGCAGCGGATCCACCTGTTCCAAAAACTCCTTTTCAGTCATCGTCGGCGGCAAATGTCGTACCACAATCTAAAAGATAAGTTAATTTAAAATAAGTAATTGAGAGACACGCATATATGTATTTACAAGTATTTACTTTGATGGCATGACTTGACTTATCCTTCCTATCTCTTCGTTTATTAGCCTTTGGTTTTTCCATGCTTAAAGAATTTTGTTTTTATTAGTATAAATTTATAAAATTCGTAAACATGTCACAAGTACTCGATTTACTAAATTTACACAGAATACTACCTATTCGATATGATATTCAAAAATACATTTGAACAATTTGTCAAAGTAGCGTCGGCAAGTGTACGATGGGAATGAAGTGAATTGAAACAGAGTGTCAGAGGAATATTTTTAAATAAATGGTAGTATTAAGGAAAAGCGCAAAGCTCTAATAAAAACTTGCTTGACTATATAATGCTGAATTATGCATTTACTTTTGTACATATTTTATTCAAACGAAGTCAACTGCGCTTTGAACTGGTCTAAGCGCACGCAGAGAGTTTGATTCTAATCCTCTTTAAGAGCAAACCAAATGTTTTGCTATCGATTTGTGTTCTATTGAATGCGATCAAAAGCTTTGCAAATCATCTGGGTCATTACAAAGAAGTAAGACTGCTTATTCTTAGTTATTAGTGTAAATCGCGTAAATTCAAAATTTGAAAAGAACTGACCGTAGATCAGCTATCAGCTCGATAACTTTTCTGTTTCCCATAGTTTCATTCACTGTTTTTGGGCTGTTTTCTGATGTACATATGTATGTACCTGTGTTTGCAAATCCATGCGGCTTTTAACTTTTAATCTCATGGTCACGACTTTACAGCCAGCCAATTTTTGTAGCAAGGTACTTCATAATAGGCTTACATTAGAATGCAGCGCTGTGAACCTGTTATATGATAATATGCATATTCTTAATATTCCGTTCAACATTTTATTTTAAAATTTGTGCAATAAACAATACGAGAATCCGCTTTGCTTTGGAAAGCCTAGCACCTTTTTTACTAAAGTTGCCAACAACCTCATTACACGTCGATAGTTTATCGACGCAGCAATTTTCAAAATCACTAGAACTGCTCAGTTTCTTTTATTTAACTGCATTTTATCTTGGCAAACACAGAACGGACTGACAGTCAAATGGATATAACTATAAATTAAAATGCCACATTCGAAATTTTGCTCAACAGAAATGAGATCAAGGCTCATACTGTTTAATTATCCTGCCTACTTTATTCTAAAAATTGAGTTCCATTATTTATAATATCGGTCTTTTTTGCCTTGGTACGCTTAGCTAAATCCAGTTTTAGCTCTACTATTTTAATTTTGACATGCATAGTAGTAATTAGTTTTCCTTGCTTTTATTATTAAGATGTACAGCGACCTGGTTAGATCTTATGTAACCTTTTCTGAGCCTAAGGTCCCCCCACCAGTTGAAAAAACACAGGAGTTTGCATTGAGCTGAGGGTCCCTATTACTTGTGTTTCCAGATCATATTTACGTAGAGTCCTAGTTCTTTTCTAAGAGAGCTTTTCTACTCGATGAAATTTCCTCCTCAATGTTGCAGAATCGGCATGTTTTGCTACTGACGATGCCTTAGATTACAAAAATATATGTGAGGCTTTAGCTTTTAGTCGGACAACACAATGTCACAAAGGGTGGTAATTTCCTAAAATCTAAAAATTTGAATGAAAAGTTATTACAGCTCATATTACATAAAATATTAAGTATACAATAGTAATGCATGCATGCATATGTATTTTAATATATATTTTAGAAATTCTTATATTTTATCATAAAAACATTTTATCTGGCATGAGCTTTGAGATCCGTTTAGTGCTACATCATAGCATTGGCTTCCAGACCCTTTATTCTGTCGATTGTCCATTTTAGTACATTTATCTTTCATAATATAAATGGCATGCCTCTCTTGTTTTCGAAATTTCGCTCTACGATTCTGGAACCAAACCTTGAAAGACATATTAAATAACAGATTTGTTTAAATTTAAATCAATTCTTTAAAAATTAATGGAGATAGCTTATTGATGTAATGTATATGCGTAAACATAGTCTAGTCATGTTGGTCTAACTCAAGTGTTTTCTAATAATCCTTTTCATTCGGTGATAATATATAGTGAGAAAGTGAGCAAACAGCTATCGGTTTTAAGACAAAAGCAGATTTAACGCCTGCGATTCCGATTTATAACAGTGAGACACAAGAAACACAAGTATACAGAACAGTGGTCGACAAAATGTTACTTATAAGCAGCAGAACATTTTTGTATACATGCATCTCTCTGCTGAGAGCTGAGCAGAAAAATCACTGGTAAAGAGAGAGAAACAAACGATCAATGCAAAGCAGCAAAGTACCGGTAGAGTAAGATAGATTAAAAGAGTGCAAAACTTCTTTAAGATGCGAACGCCAGAACACATCGGACTGTTCTTCCTCCAAGAAAGCCTTCTGGTATGTTCGATTCCGAAATAGTCACTCGGAAAGATACTCGAGCGTTTTACGAAGTTGCCCAAACCCTTATAAGACATGTATTCGATTTAAGCCGAATAGAGAAACATATATTTCCGAAGTCATTCTGAATGCAGCTTATACGTCGTAGAAGTACTTTCTGACAGTACCGAAAGTCCGATTGGCCACTGGTTTAGAACTATGAGCTGCTCATAATGAGCGAATTACCAATGATCGAAGAGAAAGATCTATTGCAGACGGTAATTGGAGTCGCAGATACACTCACGAAAAAAGTTAAAAAAGTTAAAAAAGTTTTAGAGCGCTCCGAATTGGATTGAAAAGGGAGTCCAAAAAAACACCATTTGGGAGAATCACTAAAATTCTCAACTCTTTATTCTATCATCTTATGCCTTGACAGAGTAGGCTGGGAGCAAAATTTATTTATTGGATTGTTCTGAAATTTCCAAACATAAATTCTATCAGCTCAGTAATATATAGAAACACAATCACTAGTGTATTTGATTTGATGGTCGGTAGCTAACAGGCCGACTGCTGGGTTGTGCAGGGATCTAGAGTTCGAATCTGCCTGACACCGGATTGATGATTGGAGCTTTTTACTCCCTGTTCCATTAAAAATGGGAAAAAGGGAGTTATAAAGTACTGGAAATGTATGTAACAGGCAGAAGGAGGCATTTTCGACTATATAAAGTATACATATTCTTGATCAGCATCAACAGTCGAGTCGATCTAGCCATGTCCGTTTGTCTGTCTGTCCGTCCGTCCGTATGAACACACATATCTCGAAGACTATAAGAGCTAGAGACACCAAACTTGGCATGCAGGTTCCTGTAAACCGTACGAAGATTAATAACTATTTGTTTGGGTTTTAAAAGCAATCTCAAAACACACTGTATGGGTTATCTTCGGATTATTAGAGCAGTCCTTTTAAGAAAAACCATAAGCGAATACAGGAGTCCGCACAGAGTCTTTGCGGGTATCTAAGTAAGCATTCTGGGACGCCGAATTAGCTCATTTTCGAACTCCCGTAAGATTGCTGTTTTCCTTTTGGTCTTTTAGGAGGGTTAGCACTCTGCACAGGGTGCACCTTTTGGGACTTCTCTGGTTGGCTTTGTAATAACTCGTTTTGCGACGAAAACATGAAGCGAGTCTTCATTTAGATTTCATAGATCACTAAAGCACTTTGACAACCCTTAGTAAATTTAAGCTGTACCGACAAGTGAAGAAGCAAGCCTATGGAGTTCCTTTCTACCTCAACAGTAGTGAGCCTAAGTCAATTGAATTCACACAATACCATTAGAAAAGCTCCTTAGGCGTAATAAATCGGAGGAAAAAGCTTTGTCTCTCAAGAGTTCCGTCTCATACCTAAACGCATCGTCGTTGGAACTAGTTTTATTGCAGGGATGGTGCAAATAACAATGATACAAAAGGAGGAATTGGAAAACATTACGTCCTCTCTGCATTTAATCCGAAGAGAAAGACAATCTCCCATTAGAGGACATCATCATTATCTGCCACGTGCGAAATGAGGGTGTCGATTGAATTCTAGCCGCCAATACACGGACATGCGTTCTATCCATCTAGTAGATGTAATACATTTCGTGCAGAAGGTATTGATATAACGTCGAATATTACCTAACACTTCTAACTCACGGAGAGTATTTTACTACCGTAGGTCAGTTTACGACTTCAAATAGGACAAAATGAGACCGCCACATAAAGAAAGTATAAGTCGGACAATTTGAGAAGAAGGGAAGTTTCTTTTAATTTGAAGTGGTTAAACCAATTTCAAAACAGATAAGGTTTTTAATAAAGCGAAGAGTACGAAGACTAGGATTATAATAAATTTTAAGGGGTGTGAAGAAAACCAGCGAGGAGATCAGTTAAGAGTCTCTGAAACTGGAAACTTATGTTCAGGCGTGCATTGCCCCTGGAAACGAGGGTGAAAATAACGTCCTCATGTCCATAATAGGAAAGCTCCAAATGAGCTTGGTCCAGAAAAAAATATGTAATGTTACTCATTTTCTTATAAATAACCGAGACCTGCTGGAATACTCGTACAGTAGCGCCATCTTCTTGACAAAATCCTGGTGTGGCGGCTAGTCCAAAAATTATTCAACAGCAGATGCTCATATGAAGATACTAAACATCAAAGTGCTATTAAGTCACCATCGTTCTTCACTACATAAACTAAAGTCATCCCTAAAACTTAGGCTCTTAATCTGTTACTGTTAACCAACTTGAAGAGCACTCAATCGAAATCAGCTAAGTACATGACTTTTCTAACGAGTTCTTCAGGACTAGTAACCTCGTAAATTATATAAATTAAAATTTAGAATTTATATCTTAAAGTTTTTAATAAAATTATATATTTGGATATACTGAAAATTACCTGTACTCTTGCCTCAGTCAAATGTAATTTTGTTGCAATTTCTTCTCTTGTATATATATCTGGATAGTGGGTTTCCAAAAATATTTTTTCCAGCTCATTCAGTTGGTTTGACGTAAACGTTGTTCTTATTCGCCTTTGTTTGGATTTATCAGTCAAGCTCGAAGCCTCATCAGAATACGATTTAAGTTGAAAATCTGCATTAAAGAAAGATATTTTTGTAGCTTGTAAATTGATTTCTTATGACGTGATTTCGAGTGGATGCAGTGATCAGTATTAGAAATATTTATTTATAGTTATATGGTGTACCCATACAGCTCAACGAAATGTATAGCATGCGTTGTTAGCTTTAATTTTAAATATACGCTTGGAATTTTCTTGAGGACAAACATTTACGCCCTTCGTAAATACTGATCTGCATCTGCTGAACTTATTGTAGGATTGCAAATGACGTCTCCGATCCAATAAAGTATATTTATTTTTGAACAATTGGCCGAAAACTAAGTTTATATATAAAATACTTCCCTTCAAGTGTTTATATCTTTGGCACGCCAAATATATTTTTCTTTCTACTTTTTTAGATATTTCAGGTGTAAATTAGTTTAATTAGTAGCATTAAGCACGATTTAAGAAGGCCGCTCCAACAAATCAGAGGTCTGGCGATTTCGTGGCATTCCAGTTGATCTTTATTGATCGGAGCGAACACAAAGAGAAGCTTTTGGGCAGATGTCGACAATAGTTGCGATTTTCATTAAACCACTTTAAAAGCTGTGTGAACGAGAATGCCCTGTGGTTTCTTCAAGATGTTTGAGATACTATTTCTAAGAAAGCGACCATTGATGTATGGATTCTAAGTGGCATGAAACTACATTAAAAGTCAGAACTAGAATTACGGAACAGACGCTTTGATCCCGACTGTGAGGTACTTTCATCAGATCAAGTAAAAAACTTAAGGCTACATCAAAAAATCAACCAACCACTTAATAGACGAGCAGAAGATAGACGTATGACTCATTAAAAAACTACGGATAAGTGATAAAAGCTTTTGGGGCTTTATCAACATTTTTACTCCCTGTTCCCATTAAAAATGGGAAAAAGGAAGTTATAAAGTACTGCAAATGTGTGTAAAAGGCAGAGGGAGGCATTTCCGACTATGTAAAGTATATATATTCTTGATCATCATCAACAGCCGAGTCGATTAAGCCATGTCCGTCTATCTGTCTGTATGAACGCGTCGAATTCAGAGACTATAAGAGCTAAAGACACCTAACTTGGCATGCAGGTTCCTGTACACCATACGCAAATCAAGTTTATTTCAAATTTCGGAAACACCCCCCACACCCCAGCAAATCGAAAAAACACTCCCACAATTTTAAAGATAAAGCTTTGATTTTTGGTACTCATATATGTTAATCAATGTTGATCAGTTGCGTAAATTGCATTACGATCGAATAAATAGCACCAAAGTTATGGAAGAACCTATTACCCCCGTCTTAACAGGCAGAAACTACAGTTTAACAGGCACTGCACAAGTTAAGTGCGCTGCTTGCTTGTGTTGCCGCTGAAATGCATTAAAATGCAAGTTGGGATCAGGGAGTCTCATAGTCGGGCACACTTGACCAGAGCAGTCTTACTTGTTACTCCCTGTTCCCATTAAAAATGGGAAAAATGGAGTTATAAATGACTGCAAAACAGGCAGAAGGAGGCATTTCCGACTATATAAACTATATATATTCTTCATCAGCATCAACAGCCAAGTCAATATAGCCAGGCCAGTCTAGTCTGCCTGTCTGTCCGTATGAACGTGTCGATCTCAGAGACTATAAGAGCTAGAGACGACAAACTTGGCATGCAGGTTCCTATTTACCATACGCAGATCAAGTTTATTTAAAATTCCGGATACAGCCCCACGCACCCCCGCACTCCCACAGCCACAATTTTAAAGATACAGCTTTGATTTTTGGTATACATATTCCTTTTATCAATGTTTGTCAGTGGCGACAATTTCGTTGTGATCGGGTAACAAGCATCAAAGTTATTGATGAATCTATTTTGCATTGTCTCAGCAGGCAGTAGCAACAGTTTTACAGGAACTGGACAAGTTGAGTACGCTGCTTGCTTGTGTTGCCGCTGAACAGCTTGGAGTGCAAGTTGGGATCGGGGAGTCTCGTAGTCGGGCACACTCAACTAGAGCATTCTTTCTTGTTTTTTTAAGAGATCAATCTGACAGAATAGCGAAAGGGTCTGGATAAAAAATAAAACAACTTTTAATTGAAGAACTCTGGTAACTATCAAAAATATCGATATTACTATCGATAGTATCGATGTTTTAAATATATGTCTTTGAAAACTTATCGTTTTTGACGCATTTCTGAAATGTTTCAATTCGTTCAGCTATTGGTCGCAAATATTAACATAAATTATTCTAAATGTGTATAAGATTAATGTGTGAAACAGATTTTGAGCTCCGCAATTTACACAGCTCAAACCTAGATGCAAACTACAAACATAAAATTTGAATGGATTTAAATATAAACAATTCAAAAACAACAAAAAAAGTAAATAATTGAATAGGACTGAAGCTGTGACTTACCAGAATTATAGGGTGTGATGTTATGTGTCCCGGGATAAAAATCAGCCACATTGGCAATTTTGGAAAACAATATATTGGATTCTTGACCAAATGAATTTCGTATTACAGTCTCATTGGCACGTAGTTTATAACTTGAATCGATTATTAAATTATAATGGCTCATATGATTTGCCACAGAGAATCCGGCATTTCCATTCGTATTGTGCAATTGACAATTTGAATTGTATATACAATCTTTATCATAGCTTGATTTATTTAAAAATGAAAATTCCATTGCATACACGAATAGTTTGACAAGCATATAAGCTCGACACTAGTTATATATTTATTTCCCGCTAAAAATCACATCTCAATAAATTAATACAATTTGAAACCACACAGGACATACAATTTTTAACTGTACTTAAATAAATAAGTTTCAGTTACGATTGTCTCAGCATCAACCTTTGGACAAAAGAGGAAGTTCCACTTGCACAAAACGAAAGAGAGAAAAAATATCCTGTTACATGTTTGGGGGCGGTACTCAAAAAGCATACTATATTTTAAGGGTTGAACTGTTTCTAAGTACACGTCTCGAAAAGAACGTGTGCATTAACAAGAATGCACATAACTGACTAAAATAACTTAAATAAAAACCATATTACTAATCAAAAAAGTATTATTTTGTTATTAAGCTGTTACGTTTAAATGACTTATGTGAAGTATTATAAAAAACTCATTACTTATTTCACGAAAAACATAGATTTTGTATCTTCAAAAATGTTTGACAATTTGACAACACATTTAAGCACTGCGCAGCATCAAACTAGCCATTTTTTCAGTGTACACCGTGAATGGATTTATGCATTGTGGCACAAATCTCAACTTAAATAAGTATACATATCTGCACGTAGACTCTTTTTTAATTGCTTAAAAAAGTATAAACATATTAAGTATAAATAAATTAAATAAAATTAAGTCTAAGTTTCAACAATTTAAAGTATTAATATTTATAATTTATTAAAATCAACTGCAAAATTGCTTGAATCAAGTACATTTTTATAAGAGTGCCGATCTCAGAAAAAAAAATAGGCGTAAAAAGTACGTATACTTAACATATAGTGAACAAGTCAACAGATCATATACAATTTAAAGACAATCTTTTTACTCCCTGTTCCCATTAAAAAAGGAAATGTATGTAACACGCATAAGGTATCATTTTCGACTATATAAACTATATATATTCTTGATCAACAGCCGAGTCGATCTAGCCATGTCCGACTGTCAGTCCGCCTGTATGTATAAACACACAGATATCAGAGACTATAAGACCTAGAGACGCCAAACATGCAGATTCCTGTATACCATACACAGATCAAGTTTATTTAAAATTTCGGATGCAACTCCCACAGCCACAATTTTTTACTCGGATAACAAACACCAAAGTTATGGAAGAATCTATTTCCCCCTGTCTCAGAAGGCAGAAGCAACAGTTTTAAAGACACTGGACAAGTTAAGGTCGTTGCTTGCTTGTGCTGCCGCTGAACTGCTTGAGGTGCAAGATATGAACAGGGAGTCTCGTAGTCAGGCACACTCGACTAGAGCATTCTTACTTGTTTTACTGAAGCTGCTAATTTCATTATGATCGCAACTGACAATTGGATTTTGTGATATAACATATTATTTTTATTTTTTAACAACAAGAAATAAAAAATATCTTTAGAAAATTTCCTCATAAAAAATACTAGTTTTCGACTATGACACAGTATAAAATATAAGAAATCTGACAATTACTGAGTTTGGTTAATACGCATATCTGTACAAAAAACAAGAAAGATATGTTATCTTCGGCGTACCGAAGGTATATACCCTTGCAGAAAAGATTTGCATAAGAAAACTTATTTTTCAGCTGATTGTTCCTATGGCTATGGATCGTTCTTATATGTTATACTGATCCGGTCTGGCCGATTCTGGTATATGTAATGCTTGCACAAATAAGAGGCACTTGTTCCAAGTTTCATAACTATAGCTCTAAAACAAGCCCCTAAACTAGTCCCTCGTTCGCATACAATTTTATTTTTCTGAGACGTCTCCTTCGTGACAAAATATAATACCCTCTGCAAGGGTATACAAAATTTCTCCATAAAGCTAATTTTTTACCGGTTGTATAAGATATAGCGATCTGACGTTGATGAAACTTAGATAAGCAAGTTTAGTCAAAATATTTGTAATATATAAAATTTTCAATCGATCGTTCCTATGCCAGCATTATATCATAGTGGTTCGATCTATCCGGTTCCGAAATATGTAAACGAAAAGAAGCATCAAGATAGTTTTAAATCTAAGAGATTAGCTTTCATTGAAACAGAGAGAGTGACAGTCCGTCCGTCTGCTGACCAAATCAGTCGATTTGCCTTTTGATGCAGATCAAGAATATATTTATACTTTATAGGAGATGCTTCCTTGTGCCTGTTAGATACGTTTGCAGTAAATTATTTCCCCCTTTTAGCTACTTTTAGTGTAAACAATAAAGAAATGTTATCTTCGGCGGGCCCACTACACCCATACAAAAAGGTTTTGCATAAGAAAACTTATTTTTCAACAAATTGTTCCCATGGTAGCTATAAGCTATAGAAGTCTGATTTTGATTTGAATTTTGTCAACTTGTGTAGAACGTGCTTTAACTTAGATGTAGTGAGTTTGGTCGAGTTATTTTGAAAAACAAAAAAGTTTTTCATACAAAAACTTATTTTCTAAAGATCGTTCCTGTGGCAGCTGTATGTTATGGTGGTCCGATATGGCTAATTCAACTATATGTAATACCGTCAATAAGAAGAAGCATCTGTGCCAAGTTTCTTCAAGATAGCTCTGCAACAAAGTCCTAAGAAAAGCATATAAACAGACAGACAGACGGCCATGACGGACATGACTCGGTGACATCACTTTCAATGCGTTACACATCTCGTGACAAAATTATAATACTCTCTGCAAGGGTATACAAAATTTCTTCATAAATTTATACTTTATAGGGTCAGAGATGCTTCCTTGTGCCTGTTAGATACGTTTGCGATACATTATTTCCACCTTTTGGCTAGTTTTAATGGGTACAGGGTGTAGAAAATGGGATTCCAGATTGGAGACGGTTGGGCTGAAAGCTGGTTTGCTGGGTGAACCATAATAAAGCTGAGTATGGTATCTATATCTATAATGTCGGTGATCAACATGTTAATGCAGAAACGGACGAACTTTTGCACGCGCAGTTTATGCTTATCAATATATATATATATATATATATATATATATATATATTATATATTTCATCAATGAGTTAACTAACTTCGGAAAAAAAGTAATTAAATGCAATCATTTTTGCAACAATAAAAATCAACAAATTTTATTTAAATAAAAATATTCAGGTTGGCAAGCGTATAATATACAAAGCCACTTAACAATAATATTGGAAAATGTATAGATCCTCTACAAGATCCAGAGGTTATTACTGTGGTCAAATTCTGTGAGTATCCATCAAAAGTTACTACACATATGTGAGAATCGACGTCCTCATCGTTATCTTGGACAGCAGCAAAAGTAGTTGCATTGAAGTAACCATCTTCGTTTTCATGAGGATCGTGGGCTACCACTTTAACAATATCATCATCGTCATCAACCGATCTAAAGTGAGAGAAATTTAAACGTGTTAAAAGCATTCAATTTCCTTCAAAACATATTTTAAGCAGTTACATACGCTATGGTTAATGTTGGCTTGGGGAACACGTTAGATACAGTGCATTCTAATTGAGTTTCATTTTGAATTTGATAACGATTTAGATTCAATGTATAATTTCTAAAATCAATAACTTGTACGCTCTGATGAATGGTTATCGTTTCCGATTTCGTTTGTACGACGCATTTATAGTCTCCTGTGGAACTTATTGTAGGATTAATAAGAGCCAATGAACTATATTGTTTATTTGGATCCGTTGACGCCTCATAGGAGCTATCGACATCATTTTTATATTCAGGCTAAAGAAAGTTGATATAATTAGTTAGTATAGTTATTAACAGGTATGCTTTAATTGTACTTACAATTGGAGCAGGAGGTGATCCACGAATCCACTGATATATGGTTTTATCATTTCGAAACCATTTAACAGTCAGAAACGACTCTGTGTCCTTTAAGTTGTAGTCACAATCTAATACAGTTGGTTCCATATCATCGTTTTGAAGTACTAGAAACTTTGTTTCTGTATCCATTTTTGCTGGCAGACATCGTACACCTTAGTTAGGAAAAGAAAATATAAATTGTTTAATATCGTATTTAAGTACTTACTGCCTGTTCCCATTAAAAATGGGAAAGAGGGAGTTATAAAGTACTGCAAATGTGTGTAAAAGGCAGAAGTAGGTATTTCCGACTATATAAACTATATATATATTCTTAATCAGCATCAACAGCCGAGACGAAGTAGCCATGTCCGTCTGTCTGTCCGTTTGTCTGTCCGTCTGTCCGTCCGTCCGTATGAACACACAGATCTCGGAGACTATAAGAGCTAGAAACACCAAACTTGGCATGCAGGTTCCTGTATACCGTACGCAGATCATGTTTATTCAGAAGTCGGGCACCATCGACTAGAGCATTCTTACTCACATACACAGTTTTATTTGATTTGCATTTTAAATGATATGTATATGCACCATATAGTAGTTTTCAAATCATCAATAGAACATATGGATTGATTTTATACAACCACCCTAATCGGTAAATTTTTTTAAAATTCATAAATTTGTCTCTTTTGATTTGTCAGTCTTCTTTATCATCTACAACAGCCGAGTCGATCGAGCCATGTTCGTCAGTCTGTCTATCCGTCTAAATAAAAACGCGGCGATCACAAATATTATACAAGCTAGAGAGAAAATTTATTTTGTTGTGTATACAATATACAGAACAAGTATGTCATAAATTTTAGATTTAAGTCCCCGCACATCTACAAAATCGTTAAAAATGATTTGAGATCGGAATATGGCAGAAGAGGCTATATATTTTATTACTCCCTTAAAAATGAGAAAAATTGAGTTATAAAGTACTGCAAATGTGTATAACAGGCAGAAGGAGGCATTTCAGAATGTATAAAGTATATATATTCTTGAACAGCATCAACAGCCGAGTCGATTTAGCCATGTCTGTCCGTATGAACACACAGATCTCGGAGACTGTAAGAGCTAGAGACACCAAACTTGGCATGCAGGTTTCTGTATACCATACGCAGATCAAATTTATTTCAAATTGCGGATGCAGCCACAATTTTAAAGATAAAGCTTTGATTTTTGGTACTCATATATGTTTAATCAATTTTGAACAGTTGCGTAAATTGCATTACGATCGGATAAACAGCACCAAAGATATGGAAGAATCTACTACCCCCGTCTCAGCAGGCAGACACAACAGTTTGACATGCACTAGACAAATGCAAGTTGGAAGCAGGGGATCTCGTAGTCGGGCACACTTGACTAGAGCATTCTTACTTGTTTACATATATTTTTTAGCATTCTTTTTATATATATTTAATATCTTATAAATCTATTATAAAAAACTTTCGGACAATAAACACCATCACCATTTAAGAATATATATTCCATATAGTCATATTAATCTTGAAAGTAAATCGAAAATTAACATTGATGCAGCGAAACTCCGAAAAATAAATTCGAGTCAACAACATATTCCAATGTTATATTACATCACTAGAATGATGTAACTCCTATTCGAGCTCGAATAGAGTGTTCTTAATTGGTTTTGAAAATAAATTCAAATGCACTTTTTGATTAAGTAAATAGTGACACAAAACATGCGTTCTTTTAATCCGTTACATCAAGTTTGGATTTCGAAAGTTTTCAACAACACTTTTTGAAGTTCACTGAAATTTTGGACATTCATATGTCCCATTAATGTATACATTTTTATTTTTTGCGTCACAATGTGCATGTTTTTATTAGCACAAGTACATACATAGGTATGTATTTATGAACGTATGTGCATACATACTTACATACATATGTACATAAATAAATTTGTATAATGTACATACATAGGCATACGTGCATATACAAATGTATATGTATATTATTCACACGCCGAGATGATTTCATTTCTTAATTTATAAATAGTTTTCACATACTCAACACACTTGTTTAAAAACGATCAAAAAATCAGAAAAAACCGTTTTATTGTTACCTTTATAGAAAACTGATGTAACTATAATGAAAACTAACGGAAACGGAAATTGCATATTAACTTATTTTTTGACTCTTTAAGGAGCGTAACACAGAAGGTACAAAAATGTTCACTATTTCAAATACTGCAGCCGAACCGTACGCTTGGCATGGTCAAGCACAATTGTCTGATATATCACAACTGAATGTTTTCGACCGTGGCATGTATGTATGTATGTATATATGTGTATGTTACGCCAAACCGTCAACAGAGAATATCAGAAAGAGAGTCAAAAAGCCAAACAACCCACCAATGTATCCATTCCGGCATGTCCTCTCCTGATCGCGTATTATAATAATATATACATACATACATACATACATACATACACACTTGTGTACATTAACGTTTCGTTCATTATATTATAGCATGTGTGTCTAAATGTGCAGCCCGTGCCACACTTGTACACATGTGTCTTTTGCAGCTGGCAGAAACATACATATGCATGTAAGTGAGGGGTGGAAAGCCTTTCTGCTTCGTTGATCCCGGTTAACTACTTTAAACAGTCAGTTGCTAGCATCTCCCTGTATTATCTTGCAACAAGAACTATGTTTATTTTACAGTAAATACATACATACTTATACTGTGCATATATATGTACGCACATATCTGTAGCAGTATATGAGAAATGAAAGTAAGACAATTCGTTGCTTTTGTTCATGCCACGCTTGTTGCACTCGCGAGCAAGAGCACACAGCCTGGCTCAAAAATGTTTGTATGCTTTACATTAACATACATACATTGTTTATATGTAATACATATTCACAATTCTAAACCAACTTTTTGTTGGAAGTCTAGAAAGGCTTTTCCGAGGCTTGACCCCTTTTTTTCGACAAACTAACACCACAATGGTAACCAAGGGTGAAAAAGAATAAACGTAGAATTTAAAGCAGTAACAAATCGCGTGGTGATCAATCATTCTGCATTTGGCGCTCATTTTGTGCAACGGTTTTGTAATTTTTGAATTCCTAACAAATTGACTCTTGGTTTTATATGCCGTCCTCAGAATGGAAAGATTGAGTATATTGGATTTGTTTTGGTATTAACGCAAGTCTTTTTAGGTAGACGAATCAAATTTGACATATTAACATGTTGGTATTTAGTAATTTTTAGGACAAGCCTCAACATATGGGAAAACTTATATCTTTTACTTTTTATAGCTAGAGTTCCAACTTTGTTATGAAATTATCTCCTTGACAGATATAACAAAAACAAGTTTTTTGCAGAATGACTAAACCCACCAAGTTTAATATAATGATCTATGTGACAGATGTTGCCAAACGAATGTCAAACAAATATTTAAACTTTAAATCTTAAAGCTAAGCCAAAGATACCAAATTATCTAAATAATTATATGATATTACTAATGGGTACATATTTGAGTTTATTTAGCTAAAAATAAAGTGACAACATTTTATCGGTCTTTTCTTGCTTACTTTACTCATATTTAACGAACAGAACTGTATACAAAATACTTTTGGCGCTTAAATTTTAAATCATTTCAAATTAAATCAGGGCTTCAGCTAATTTCCGTTTGATAACCATTATATTTCGATAACTTTTCGATTAAGGAATGGTCACCCTGCAGTTGTGTTGCTTTTTGTATAACTTAGTATTTACTAAATACCAATACCGCAAATAGTGGGCTCCGATATAAATATTATCGATATTTATCAATCAACATACATGCATAAGGGAGCCGGAGCTATTATCTAAAGGTTTTACTTTATAATAAATAAATAAATTGTTAACTTTCAGCTTTTACGTTTATGCAATTAACTCACAATTTGTATTATTTTCATTCAAACAACGTGTCTCAATGGAACATTTTGACCATATCGCAGCTGTTATTCTGGCCATAACAACGTTCACACGTGATAAGCCTGCTAAGGAATTCTGCTTATTTAAAAAAGCAAGAATGATAAAATCATTGGTTCTTAACAAAAATGCGCACAGAAGATGCTTATCATACTTCTCCAATGCATTCAATAATTTGGCGAATCAAGGTGCGCCCAAGATGCCCGCTCAAATGCAAAATACCGGCCTAAATAATTTGGATTTAGATATTTTTGTTAACCAGGATCACAAGCAAATGGATTTATTGGACAAATTAGTGAAGCTCAGGTAATGTTCGTACCCTGTAAGGAAAATATATATTGATATTAAAATGTATTTCAATTTGTAGAAAACAGAAAGAGTGCAGCGCCGTGCCGCTTCTACCAAATATATTGGTGCAACAGCTGATGGAGCATGCTACTCCACAAGAGGCAATAACTGTGCTAAGAAGCCCGCTGCAATATGGCATATTTATTGATCAGTTTACAGGATGCCACTTGATAGATTTTCTATTAAACAATGGCCATGCCCGGGAAGCGGCACAAGTTTCAGCTTTGCTTATAGAACGTGAATTATGCAATAATGAATTGGTCGCAGCGCTTGCAGTTCAATCATTTTACGCTTATCTGAAGAACTACGAAGCAAAAGTGGCTGAGAAAGTTGAGGAAACGCCGGAGGTGGTATGTACAAGTTAATATATTAAATATAAATCTGGCAATTGAAAAGTTCTCTAACTTTTTAGGAAAAAGTTCGTGTCAAATTTCTGCGCAACAACAATGAGGAAGCAGCTGTCAAAACTGAAGAGCAGATTCTGGGTGAAGCCATAATCAAATTAGCTGCCTCTCCAAACAGTCTCAAGGAACTTGGTCAAAATATAACATTAATTGGATTTGTGCTGTGCGCTCGCCTTGCGGAAGCAGAGAAATATCTCTCACAAAATCAACAAATATTCTTTAAAGATATTTTGCAAGTCTCTCGCAAATTAATGGACAATGACGTTTTAAAAGGAACTCCTGAATTTATTAATCTGTTGGATCAAGCCATTGAGGAATGTGCACAAACCAGTTCGTTTGATGGCATTTTGGAATCACGCGTTAAACTTGCTGCCACCAGCCTCGAGCCGCAACTGATTGCGGAATACTCCAAGGGTTACCAGGAGTGGCTAACAGGCTTTCAACGCGCTGTTCAAGACCAAAATAAAATCCATGATGTGCAAAACCGTGTCGAGAGCATACAAAATACATTAAGCGGCTTGCAAACGATGCGCCAAAATCTTTGGTTCTTTGAGAACAAAGAAGATATCGATATTGAAATCTTCAAAAAGAAAGTGTACTACCCAAAGCGTTGGTTTGGCAAAAAGAAGAAGCCCAAGGCCGTAGATGCGTTTTATGTACCCCCAACTATTTCGCGAGCACATTAATTGTATTTCTGTGTGCAGTGCTTAAAAAACAAAAGCAATCCAGTTTTTAAGATTTAATTAAACTACTGGAAAGTTAATCGAAATTTCAATGTTGTTTCTTGTTTTTTTTTTTGGTTTTTGTTTTTTTGCGAACGGTAAATTTTTGGAAAATTACCATAACGTAACATTGAGGGTCACAGTTATATTCATTCCATCTCAGGTTACAACATTTTTATAACTTTTGGAGTTTTCATAAATTTTAAATATTAAAAGCTAATCGTCTGTCATTTATGCATGGCCGATGGCAGAGCAGTTTTTAAAACACGCTGGCCTGGTGCTGATGGCGACAGATTTATTGGCGATGGTAAATCATGCCTCTTGTCCTGTATGGTAAGTGGCAAGAACTGCTGCTGCTTCTTTTTTCGGTTCATATTCATTGGATGGGTATTGTCATTCTTGCCGAACAGTATGGTCAGATGCACAGCGCAGAAGATGCCCAAGCTCTATAAGCAAAAGTTTAATTTATTAAATTTTAATAATAACAGATCATTGGTAAATTGATTGTACCTGAAGTATAGCAATAATGGCAGCTCCAAATGCAGTTACCAACAAACGACTCCGAATTTGCTCAGATACAACGGCCAAGCACCCGCGCTTATAGTGAGTATCGCATGCCGATTCATATGCATGCTCAGGACGAGAGCAACATGACCAGGGTAGAGATAGGCGACGATAGTCAAGTGGTCCATCAACACCGCAGCATTGCATCTAAAAGCATGAATGTCAAACATATTTAAAACAATTATTACAAATATCAGTTGTACATTTGGAATATCACTGTAGACGGCAGTCCACGCTAGGGACGAAGCAGCACGAAGTGTGCAAACAGCGATATTAATAACTTAGAATTGTATCTATATCCAATGTTTTAGGAACCTAGTGCAAGCTCTATTATATTCTTAGGTATAGTGCGAGTTCAATGTGAATCAATATTATTCAAAAACTTAAATTCTAGTTGGTCAACATGATGTACGACTGATTAAAGTAAGATCATTTATTCCTTGCCATATAATAAAACTACAAAAATTATACATAGCTATTTTGAACATCTTATTTTACTCACTTCTAATTAAATGTTACTAAAATCTTATTTAGTTGGCTCCAAATTCTAATTTGATCTCATTTTGATGGTTTCAAATATCTTGAGTTTGTTTTCGAGAGATTTGGCTCAGTTCTACAGAAAATCAAACTTTTCCCTTAAAAATTCTTCATAATTCTTTAATAATAAATGTTTTAATCAAATTGATTAACGTCTCGACATATAAGACTAGAACTGTTTATACAATATTGTAAAGTTTCGAGACATGTACTTTTGGAAATTGTCACCTTACCTGAGATTGCATGCGGTTCCACAAATGTAAGTTGTCAACTTTGGTCCTTGAAAACTTGTCTAAGAACTCTACAAAAGAATCGTCAATGAATAGCTCTACGGATGTAGGAAGATTCTCACGCATCGCCAAGGACCAACCACAGATAATGAATTGAACACATATACAAGCCACTAAAAGAGCTGCAAACTACAAGAAACATTTCAAATACATATGTATATATAAATTCATATGTACATCAACAAATAAGATAATGTTTATATTCTTATTAGTTTACCATCCCAAGCAGACATCTTTTACGCTGATTGGTTGCCTGACAGCCCATCCAGCACAGGATAAAGGTAACAGGTCCCAGGCATAGGAGTATTGCGGCAGGTGCCCACAACTTGTTCTGCACAATGCCATAATAAATCGAGTGTCCCCACAAGAGGGATGTTCCCAAAAATATTTGAGCTGCTCCTGTTAGCTGAAATATGAAGCACAAAGAGTATGTATAGAAATATTTATAAATATATAACAAGAACTTATACTTCAATTTAATTGTTCCCTACTATATATACATATGTATTTTTTATCAGCGTCTGTTTTAATCATCGATTCCAAACTAAGCTTTCTTTTAATTATGTCAAATATTTAGACCTTCGAAAACTTTTGAGGGTATATGTCTTCAGATTCTGTTTCAAATCCTTACCAAATCAAAATTTTCATTTCTATTGTTGCAATTTAATGTGGCATACTTAGAATACATATGTATGTATGTATACAATGTACAATACGTAACTGGCAGACCTCTTTTGGGAGTTAACATACTTATGTACATACAAATGTAGCCACGTACATGTCATACATACATATACATGCTGCATAGGGTCAGGGTTGTCTGCTTTTGCACGAACTATATGTATGTATATATATAAATATATATATTTGTATGCCTGTGTACAGGATATAGATTTGTTATTATCTTTGTATACTAGAAAACACATAAATTATACACATACAGGAATATACATATGCATATGTAAGTACATTCTACAATGTACGTATGTATGTATATGAATGCAGGCATGTTTATCATTTGTGAATGAACAAAGCTCATCTTTCTTATCAAGAAAATATTTGCCTTAATGTGTGGGAAATTTGTCCTTTTAATGTGCTAAACAATTCTAGACAAAGCTTTTACAAATATGTATATAAATATGTACGCACATACAAACATGCATGCGACTTAATGTACATACATACATACATACATATGATACTTATGTATGTACATAAAAACGCTGACACCAAATCTTTTTGATTTGTCGCAGCTATGTATGTACATCTGTATGTATCTTAGCTACCTTTTGACGTCACAGGGATGCTGATACGAGTACATGTTAATATACATACATATATGTTGTAAGTATGCGAATGTGTATGTACATTGTACTACGTAGTACGCACTGCCATTAAATAGCTCAAGGTCATCTGCAAACTTCACTCTGGTGTAAATACATACATATATACATATTTACATACATACGTAAGCATAGGAAGGAATGCTTACATTACGGGTACATAGTATGTATTTACAAACATATGTAAATATTCCAGAACTCATGAGCAAACAAACACACATATGTACATACAAACTATGTATGCATGTATGTGTGTATTTACATATGACGTTAAAATGTAAATAAAGTCGTTTACATACATATGTACATAAATTACATAGATATATATGGACATGCAAATATAAGTGAATATTTATATTTACATACATACATATATATGTTTGTAAGTATTCTAAAATACATCATATATACATGTGCCTTACAAATCTTATTAAATTTGATTGTAAATAAAGAAATATAGTAAATGTAAAAAAAAAACATACATGCATATATATATATGTATACTTGTGCTATATGTACACACATGCGTTATGTGGCACACACAGGAAAGATAAATGTATACTTGTATGTAAATTAAGGGCAAGGGTCGTTGCATCACAAGTGTATTAAAATATATACATACATATGCACAACTACATGCGTATGTATGTATGCATGCATGCTTGTGCGTATGCGTTTTTAAGGATGTTTTCGCATATTTTACTTACCGCCAAGAGGAACACATAACTGTAAACTAAATATTTAAAACATTTGATCTTTTTCGGCAGAGCCATACTTATTTTGCTTGATTTGCAATTTTTCTGTACTTTCTTTCGTTCACTTAACACTTATAGTTTGTATTTGATCCTGTCGTTTAGTTAATTATAAAAATTATCACTGATTATGCATTTGTGTATGTATGTCAGTTTTTGCTGCGTTATTGTGTATATGTATGTGCAATAATAAAAATGCACACATACATACATACGTTAATGCATGCATGTATGTAACAAGTTTGGCAATTTATGTTGTTTTTAAATAACCGATATATGTATGAATGTGCAAATGTACATACATACATACATACACATACATATGTGTATGCACAAGGTGCATGTGTTTTAAGGGCTTATATTGAGCGAATGAAGAAGTTTTGCTTAGCCATCTGTGAAAATTGAAACTTTCATTATTTAAATGTTCTTCGATGTTGTTCTAATACATTGCACTGAGCATATCAACATTTTTGTAGAAGATAATTCACTTTGAACTTCACAGTAGTAATTTTTAACTAAAAATAACTGTTAAAGTTAACTTGAAGCAACCAAAATCGTCCACAGATAAAAACACGCAGTTAACGGTCTGACGTTTCGTTCCTTGTTTTGTTATACTTTTCCAGCTCAACAGTGGAAATATTATCTATAACCGTTGGCTCGGTTGCAAATTGCAATCAACCAACTCGACGATGGATCGATGACAGCATCGCTATGGCGCTAAATTTGCTTTAACTCGAATATTGTTTGAATATGACTAATTTGAAAAGCTCATTCTATTTAAGAATATTAATTTACAGCTACATATTTGTGTATGTGTATGAGTGGATGTTTAATTTAATTATCGTTATAAAAGAGCGTCTTTAAATTATTTAAATTTGAACAACATGCCTATCGATTTGGTTAAACTGTCAATGAAAAAAGGCATAATTGAATAAAGTATATCGATTTCTTTGTTGTGCGATAATAACAATACCGATGTATTTGGTTTGACATTCGATATATTAGGTATTTGTTCATTTTTGGTGATATTTTTATAACACGATTCTGTCAACTTATCCTGCATGTTATGAGATTTCGCACAGGCGAAAAAAAGCTAGTTTTTGACGATTTTGCCATTTTTGATCTATTTTGCGGAATTTTATGGTTTTGGGGGTGGATCTTGAAATAAAATGTATAATTTATGAATAGGAAATTTCATTATCTAATTTTGATTTTTGTCCAAAGACTTAAAATCGCTCTCTTTTACGCTTTAATTTTGCAGTTTGTGAGCGCATGTCCTTCGTTAAATTCGGTTTTTGCTTATTTGCCACTAAACTAGCGGCCCTCTAGAACAACTTTTTTTACGCTCCTGCCATTTTATCCTATTTCGAATCGAACTGCATCAAAAAAACGAATGTTCGAAAAAATCGCAAAATTGAAAACGAACAACGGCATTTTTTCCTGGAATTTTCTGCCGCGATTTTGTTGTTGTTTTTAACATTTTTCTAACAGAGGCTTAACATTTCTCTGTAAAAAGCCCGCAGTTTTTGAAAAATAATAAAATTTCTGTTAAATTTGCAGATCTGGCTTTTTTTTAACAGCCAGAACTAGCTACGAAAATAGCCAAAATACAAACAGCTGTTTGTTGGCGTCGCGGCACCGCGGCATTAAAAAAAATCATCAAAATCAATCATAATTTAAAGTTTAAACGAAATCTGAAACAATAAATAAAGTTGTTGCAACTAAAATAGCAGAGGAAAAGATTTTCCAATGAAAACGAAAGCTAAAATGGAAATTTGCCGCGCTTGCATGCGCAGCTCTTTGGGCCTAGCTTTAACGAATTTGCGAAATGTTTTCTGAAATAAAAAGTAATATATGATATGACAGAAAATTTGTTGTTCTAATTTTGATTTTTGTCAAATCGCCGAAATTTTTGCTTGCCTTTAATATTTTTTAACAGAGTTAACAAATTTGATCAAAATTTAGTTGAGGCCAAAAATGATCCAAAAATTATGGTTTTGATCTCAAAAATGCGGAAAAATTTAAAATTGAAATCAAGATTTTCGACTAATAGCAATTTTCGAATTTTTCGAGCAATCGAACTTTTAAAATTGCCAGAACTAGCTATGAAATAGCCATATTGGCTTAATAGTTGTGTGTGATAACTAGTATTGTAACTAGTATATTTTTGTCCATTGTTATTTGATTACACTAGCAAACAAGTGTTTTTGAGGGTTTTCTTCATAACACGTTCTTAATAAAATGCATTTCCACAAATGAGTCATAAAACCGTTTTCCAAACTTATCTTTCTCAAAAAAAAAAAAAAATAAATGCGTTTTGTTAAGCTGTGTAACGAATATATAGCGTTTCCACATCAGAGCTTTTGATTACCTTGTAGTTTGTAGCTGCTTGTTGAGACAGTTGACCTTCAAGCACGGTTTTTAAATGCCATTGAGCTTTCACCTGTTGGTTTTGAAAGCAACTTTATGCCATCTTACTTTTATGGTGATTAACTGTATATATATATTTATAAACTCCATTTTACCAGTTTTTTACTGCTACTTCTTAGTCTTATTAAGTTTCTATTATAATACTAAAAACGTCCGATAGACAATGATTCCAAATGCTTTAATCGCTAATGTTTCTCAGTGTTGTTTCGAATCAGCGATCCCCAATATTCATTCATTAGTTAAACATTTTTAAGTAATCCTGATAACTACTATACAAAATAAAGGCATAACACTTCATAGTAAATTAAAAAACTTGTATTCAAAGAGATAATAAACTTAAAAATGAAATGCTTTTTGTTTTATTACAATGTTGTAAATTTAAGCTGTACAATTTACATAGTTTCTTATTGAATTTAATAACTATTTTATAAATTTGAAATTGCATACATACTTTTCATGTATGCAGAGGAGTGTATAAAAATGTTGTATATAAAATGTAAAATGTGATTTATATATAAAACAGGTAGAAAATACAATACAAATTACAATACCTTTTGAATAAGAAATATGCTTATTAGCTAAAAGTGTTCCACTTAAATATGGACCAGCCGGGCTTATAGAGGGACCGTTTGATATATCGGATGCCAAATTGCATATATATATATGTTACATGTATGTATATATAAGTATATACTCATATCCGATATGAATGAGAAGCCGATGAAATATGATCGCGTAAAATCAATTGAATGTAAGTAGATAAAGTTACGCTTTAAATGTACATGTATGATATATTTATACTCTTGTTACTGTTACTTTTACTTTTACTGTTACTGTTACTTTTACTGTTACCGTAAGTTTATATGTATAAAGTAGTATATTTAAAATTCAGGTCTCTTTGCAATTACATATTTGATACGGCATACATCATATAGTTCTATATATTCAGAGCCAATCAAACAGATATCTTTCCGATTAGATTATTCCCGAAGATTCTTAGTGAGCAGAAGGTTATTATGATGCCCGGACAAATGGCGAACCAGCTCCTGCACCGACTCAAAGCACATAGAACAGAAACAGCAGCTATATCGATTCTCTGTATCCGTACCATTTGTCGTAGTTATAACATTTCGATGAACGGAACACAAGTGTTTAAGTAGGTGCGCCTTTTGCTTAAACATTGCCACGCAAAGGCGGCATGCGAACGGCTTTTCGCCAGTATGGACGCGGAGATGGGTCTTTAGGTTCCAGGACATGCCAAACTGTTTGCCACAGTATTCGCAACGATATTCGCGCACCGATGATGAGTGCGATGAGTTGTTATTGTTATTGGTGGCAATGTTCGACACGGATGCGGTGCTGTTGTTGCGACTGTCCGGATCCAGTTTTAAGTTAATGTGCGACAGACTTGATAATCGCGACTGCAAATTGGGCATTGTTGAGATGGCAGCATTCTGATTGGACTGCCATTGATATACAAACTGTTGTCCGAGATGCATGGGTAGCTCAGGACTTTGTGTGCCTGTTCCTCGGCTATGTTGCCGTTGTGTTTCAAATAATTTCCTTTCCGGCGGCGTCATTGTTTCATTATCTTCCAGATGTGCCAACATATTCTTATTGTCGGATAAACCAGATATCGGTGATCCACCTGTCGACTCCACCAGTCGCAGTTCTTCCAATAGATTATGCTGATATGTCGTAAACGGTTGATTATCGCTCTGTGTATTGTGAAAGCCAGGCCGTCGTTTTCGATGCGGCGTTACAACATAATTCTCGGGTGAACTATTTATATCGGAACCATCGGAAAGTGGCTTCATCACATCCTTGTGCGTATCGAAAAATAGACCCTTTCGCTTTGTACTCTCATTTGCCTGATTGTTGATTGCATCAATAGTGTTATTGTGTTTTAAGTGAAAGGTTTTCTCACTGCGTGATGAATTATTATTATCACCACCTTTCGTTCGAAGATCGAGCGATAGATTAACTGGGTTTATTGTCGAATTGTTGTTATAATTATTGCTATTGTTATTGCTGCTATTGGCAAGTGCTCCTCCACTAGCTGGAATGTTTGATAGATTTACAATTTCATCGGTGTCTTTATCGCTCTTATTGTCCTTATTGCCAGTATCATTATCATTATCATTATCATTATCATTATCATTATCATCATCATCATCATTATCATTATCCTTTTGTGAATGCTGATCTCGATCTCGATCACGTTCACGATCACGATCCCGATCTCTGCACTCGCTTGCACTCTCACAATGTTCCGCAGAGCAGGTGGAATAATCGCCCATATTTCTCGATTCGTCCACACTATCGACCTCATATTTAAACGATTGATCTACATTTTGGGTGGACGAGTATTGTTGCTTCCGGGGTCTCTCGCGTAAGCTGGCGGCGCATTTACTACTCAGATAGGCAGAATCTGTTGTCTTCCAGCTGTCTGACTTGATTTGCAGCAGTAGCAACAAATCGTGCAGATAGTTTACATCTCGTGAGGTAATACATGTCTGACCCGAATACAAAAAATCCAATAGAAATTTAAAATATGTCGCATTAACGTCCGGAAAATAAACTGTTGTTGTGCAATCGCTCAGGTGCGTGTCTTCCAATAAGTTCCTACAAAATCGAAACCAAAAATGATTTGATTATTAGTTTATGGAAACAATCATATCATATATGTACCAATCTACCTTATAAGTGGACTGGCCGCTGCGAGTACCAGTTTGTGCGCATGTAGTTTAACCTTATTCTCACACACAATTGTCAAATCAGCTGGATGCTCTCCTCTGAAAGCTGCGCCAATTTCTTTGAGTATGCACTCGCCATGCTTGCTGTATTGCAACATCAACATTCTTTGAAACTGTAAATACAAATTAACAAAAATTGTATTATAGAAAGTTATCTTGTGAATTATCTTGTAATACAATTGAAAGTAAGCACAGAGAGATTGTCCTAAACATTTTTGAAAGTGAATGTAAAGAATGCATGCATACAAACACTTTGTCTGTCTATGGAAATGTTAAAGTTGAGTTAGGGGTAAATATTCTCCTATCCCAATTTTGAATAAAGAAAATAGTTAATAGCTTTCCAAAATGATATTGCAACATCAACAACAATCAATCGATGTTGCAATTGTTATTTTGCCAACCTTTTTGCTATTCGTTCATATTAACTAAAGTCATATGATTTAATCCAGGATATATCAGTTTTCAACATTTTGTTTGTATGTTCAAAAATATGTAGGCAGCTTAAAAAGCTTTCTGCTGATTGCGGATTGCGTCGGTGTTAAAAGTTCGTTTGGTGTATGTCAAAACCAACGAAATTGTTACATCGTAAAGCGCATTTTACTCGACGACCATGCTGACATACATTGTATGTATGTATGTTTGCACATATGTATATGATACATACATATAGTATGTACATTCACATGCACAAATAAAAGGCCATGTGTCATTATTGTATTGTGCAAGAGCATGGCTTGTAAGCTAACATGCATACATACATATGAATGTAAAAGCACACTCACACACACTCACATGCACATATGAGTGATCGTTGAATAGTCTCTCTCTGTCTTTGTCTCTCTCTGCGCAGAAGCTAAAGTTCACAGATCTCAGAAAACTGAAAACTTAAGAAAGAGAAAGAGATAGTCGTTTTTTTGTTGTTGCGGTTTCTTCGAAGCAACAACAACGCTTACTTTTGCGAGAAGAAACGTTCACTTTCAATAAAACTTGAATGACTTGAACTGGCTTCGCCTTCTGCCCACCAAACGACAAGAGTAAAGAGTAAAGAGAATGGAAATGCGAATGGGAATGGTATATTTGTATTTGTATTCGTATACGCTATATATCGTGTATTTTGTTATGGCATGAAATGCGACAGCAAAAAGTTAATATGTACCTATGTATGTAGAGACTTAGTTGCAATAGTCATTATATTATGTTAGTTAAATGCTTAGGAAGCTTTCTATTCACGCTAGTAGCGAAAAAACTACTTTTTCTTCGCATTATATTCGAGTCAAAGTTTACTATTGAAATTGGTTTTTTAAATCTTATAAGCTTAGCTTCTTTGTTCTTTTATCTTGCTTTAAAAGCGGCACAAGAAAGTAAATGTATCTCTGTTAATCAGAGATTCAATATATTTAAATTAAGCCAAAACTTTTAACTGAATTATACCTACCTAATATTTTTAAAGCTAAGTTCAAAGATCTTAATTCTCTTTGTTTTATAAATAATTCGAGCATAGCTATAAAGATTAATTAGATTAGATAAGAGTAAAATTGCCAACTATTTGATGTCTTTTGAAAAAAGTGACGATATTATGAAATCTCATCATTAATGAAACCAGTTTCGTTTTCACTTGTATGTTTTTTGTCTAAGATTTTTAAGATTTAAGTGCTTCTTAACGATGCATTAGACAATTTCTCATGTATAGACATTTTTTTATAATCTTAGTTGAATTATAATTTTGTCATTTAATTAAATTAACTCCTTTAATCATATTCATAGGAAAGTGCTTTATAAAAAGTGCCTTAATTTCCAACATTAGGCTGCAAAAATTTCATTGAAATCATTAATTTTAATTTTTTTTAATATTTGCATATATAGATGAAAAAACAATTTATACCCCAGTAGAAAATGTCTAATAAGAAAATACTTCTATATTATTTTCAAGAACTTAAGATTTAGTACTTTTTTGTAACTTTCAGAAATGTGTACATATGTACATATGTATGTATGAACACATAAACAATTGTAAAAGCTACTCATAAAGTTAAAAAAATAAGATAAAACGAAAACAAAAAATTGAAACGCGCTTACTTACATACATACACACACAAACGCACACAAAATCACCTTTCACAAAAAGCTTTTCTCTCGATGCTTCAATTCTCTCAACGTAAGTATGTATGTATGTATATGTGTGTGTATGCATGCACATATTCACATGTGCAAGTATACGTGTGTGTGTTTGTATTAGATGAAGGCATGTAAAAAAGCTTTCGAATTACTCGAAATGAGTTGAGTCTGAATAGATGTCTACACGAAAGCTAAGCAAAAGACAACACGACGTATGGAAATATGCATGCACATACATGCATACATATTAATGGGGACGTGTGTATGTATGCGTATATACATATACAAAACGCGATCACTCATTTACGCTTGGCTTTCTGAATTTGTCGTCGTAGTTTCGATATATTGTACAGAGTTTTGCAATTTTTTGTTGGCTTGTGTGTGAGTGTAATTATCAATATATGTAAATACATACATACATATGTATATTAATGTCACTTTTACAATAATTCTTCATTATAAGCATAAATGCATTCTCAAAAGAAAGTTAAAATTCGATTAGATGCAAATGTATCTTGAATTGTACAAACATATCTTCATTCATACATCTAAACATACATATGTACATAAAAACATCAAATTTATGAAGTGAGCGCATTCAACATAATCAAACTTGTTTTGAACTGAAGTTCGTCACGGGCGAACTAATACCAATGCAAATACAAATACCAACACTAATGCAGCGCAGAAACTCTGCTGATTTTCCCCTTTCACGAAAGCTCTTTTTGGTAAACCAGCTAAGAAATCTCAGACTCACAAACACACACACAAACGCCACTCGCCATTCCATTGTGTATGTATATGCGTTGTTGTAAATGCTACACTCGTCAAAATGACCCAAATTTGAATTACATAATTATAAAAAAAACTGAGCAAACTCTTCTTTCACCATCAATTTCAGTATAAAACAGTAAGGTAGCTATGTACCTATGTATGTATATTCTATGTTCATATTACACATATATATATATAATATATCTACATATGTATGTATAAATGATATTCATATTGTTGGACGCTTATTAACATTTCTGCGCAACACTAAAATGAAAGAAAAAAAGCGTACATACATACATACATATCTATGTATATATACGACGTGCACACAATACAGAAGTTGCTTACACAAACAACACACATACTATAGTGAAAATATATATACATATGTGTGTGTGTATGTATATAAGCACGCTATGAAGGTCACTAAGCCTTTCTTGTCTTTTGCTTTTGCTTGGGTGCGCGTTGCGTTGCGATCTTTTATTGCTGCTTGTTGTTGTTACTGTTGCTGCTGCTGTTATTGTTGCTGTTGTTACTGTTGCTGCTGTTGTTGTTGTTTGTTCGCTGTCGCTGTTAATCGTGACGATCAGACGGTATACAGAAAACTTGGCTCTGCTGCACATTCACATATGTATGTATGTATGTAAATATGAATGTAAGTATGTGTTGTATTGAAACTTTGTGTGCGTTGGTCTGCTTTTCTTTATAACCATTTCGTGTTTTGGCCTTGTAAATGAGCATACATACAAACATATCTACATATACAATATATGGGTGCAAGTTAGTATGTTTATCTATTATCTTTTGTGATTCAAGCTTTGGAAATGTCATACATACATACACTATACATATGTATAGTATGTATATTGCACAATTTCGTAAATTACATACATACATACGTATACGTATTACTTTTCACTCTCACTTTTGGAATACATTTAATTTGTATGTATGTATATATATACATACATAAATATATATATATATATTTATATATATATATGTTTGTTATTTGAACTTACCTCTTTCATTAAGTCTTGTAGCAATTACTCCCTTTCACAAATAACTGGAAAATGGTTGGTAGACTTTCTGAATAAATATATGTACATATGTGTGCGCATTTGTATTTATACATATACAATCATACACACATATGCATACATAAGCACAAGTATGCGTCTGAGCGGAGCTTTCCACTTTCACAGTCTCTGCTTAAAGTTTGTGTACACACACATATGCACAAGCACACACGATCTCGTCTATATGTATGTGTGGATAAACGCGTTCTATTCCTTTTTGCAGCAACAGACAGATCATATATACATACGCATACATATATGTATGTATGTAATTATTACTTTCAGTTTCAACATCAACACACGTTCATATATATACATTCACATATGAAGATCGAACGGTTTTTGTTCTTGTTTATCATATTTATTACGTTGATTTTGAAATATTATATGATTGTAGTATTGTATTTTTTATAAATGATTAAATTTCTCTTTTCGACTTGGATCTTTATTTTGAAGCAACGCACGTACAGTTCACAGTTCCATTAGCTTTTGCTTTTGCTGTTTCGATACGAAGCAAACAAACAACAAAACGTATACTAATACCAATGCAATACATATGTATGCTCCGCACACATACAACAAAAGTTCACAGCAACAACAACATTAACTTTTAACTAGGTTGAAGTTTTGTTATATGTAATACATTATTGCGAAATAAAAAACTTGATTGGTAAAACTTTTTTCCGACTTTGCGAGCGAGCGAGAGATCGGGGCTTTTGGCGCTCTCTCTCTCTCTATTTTCTCGTTTTCTCTTACAGTTATATATGCGCGCACCGACAACACGTCCGACTTACCAAAGCACTATTTGTGCACTAAAACTACAAGCAGTGGCAACCGACAGCACCAGCAGCATTAGCAGCAGCAGCAGCAGCAACTAGGCAGAAGCGGTGGCAGAGACAGCAGCAGAGGCAGAGGCAGCTAGCGAGATCAGACCGTCGCGACTCGTCGTCAATTTGGAAATGTTGCTCTTCGCACTCGTTCGCGCTCGCAGGCACTTCGTTTTATGATGTGCTTGTTATGCCCTTGCCAAGAGTGGCTATTATAACACTGTAACAAAAGTTAACCTCTTTATAAATTGATGTATGTACATGGCTGCAAAGTTACATCAACATATCAAGCATACGACTACTGATCATCATCAGTAAACTACTTTCCATTCTAATCTGTACATAGCATATAGCATACAACATACACTTTTTATTGACTACAATGTATATACAGGTTACATACATATATGTTTATATAAAATTATATTTAAGTTTTCATTTATTTAGTAAGTTTAAGCTTTAGTAGTGTAATATTTAACAATACCATTGCCTTTTGTTGTATTAACAATGCTTCTAATTCCAAACCCACAATTACAGATTTGGGTTAAATTTATAAATTGAAATCAAACTAATTTTATTTACTAAACTTAAATTAATTTTAAAACAGCATATATAAAATATACCGTTAGATGAATATCATTTGATTGGAATGGGAACATTCCTGGTAAAAGTTAGTTATGGTAAGATTTGTGAGTTTCAATAACTTCTATTCGCTCATACCGAGATTTTTTTAAATATGTATTTCAAATTATGTCTAATCTAGAAGTGTGTAAACTACATATGGAGGCTTCTTCGCACTCCCGATTCCGATCAAAACTTTCCAAATCAGAATAATTACCTTACTTACTTACCTTTAAAATAGAAAACCGATCGCTATTTCTTTTGAAAACAGGATCAAAAGATCGAAAACGATTTAGAATGAAAAGTTCTCGGAAATGGGAACAGGCCTGAGTGAGGCTTTTTGCTCCACATGTTAGTTACGTTTATTTCTTAAATGGAAAGACGATCGTTTCAAAACAAAGGTAAATACATAGTATACGAATTTATTTGTTGACCGACAGACATATGAGTTATCTCTTTAAATACTAACTAGCCAAAATATATTGACGTAATGTATATTTAAACGTTTTCTCTCTTCCATAAATGTTATGTATGTACATACCTCTTTCTATCTCATCAGAAATTGTGCAAATTGTTATTTGACATCCTTTCAAGGACACTAAACCTTAACAAAATATATACTCCTGCTTTCAAGTTGAAAGTCTTCTTGAGTTGGGTATATTTACTGATCTTTCACCAATTAGTCTAAGAGAAATTGTAGAAGGACACTCCGTTACACATGCCCATTAAACTATAGTACATCCTTTATATACATCACCAGGAAATCTTTAAATTCACACAATGAGTTTTGCTCGACTTTCCAATTTGCATACGCTTTGTGGTTCAAGGACACATTTAATTGTCTCTTTTTAAAGAAAGGGTAGTTATTGTCTTGTGTATCAGTTTCTTTTGTATACCCTAGTACATATGCACAGATAAATAAAGAGTGAAATAGTTAAAGATCAAATACCATTAGAAGTCAAACGAGGTCAAACGAGAAATGTGAGGAAGAATTGATAAACAAGAAAAAATATATATCCGGAGATTTAATGTCCTTGCAAAAGTAAATAATAACTATGGCAGCTGTACCACATAGTTATTAAGCTTTTACCAAATCGAGATAACAAAAAATACATTTTAGTGCAGTGAACTAGGTAAGAGCAGTAGTTGTACCGAATAATTAATACACTTCTAAATACATAGCTTAACTAAACTTAGTATTTTTTAATCCGGACCCATGAAAGGGGTGGCGTACATTCGATATACCGTTTTAATTTATATAGGGTATCTCCTCGTCGAGTACTCATTTTTATAGAATTCTTACTTGTTTTATGATACTAATAGCTCAATGATAAGCCATGCTCTTTTACCATTTGCATACGCCTTAAATAGATAATTAAGTAGAAAGCGACTGCAACTGGTATTGCAGTGTGCCTGGTTCAAGGACACATTTAATTGTACCCTTGCTAAAGAAAGGGTACACGTGTTGTCGTGTGCAACATTTACATACATAGAATGAAAATGGGCTAACAAATAAGCATCGTTAACGATCACGTAAGGATCAAGGTCATTTAGACTGTCTTTTGTTTGTTTCTAATGTACGGATGTATGATATACTTTTGTTTTGGGTACAGAGTATCAGCTAGTCGAGCACTGGAGTAAAGCATCCTTATATTTTTTTGTATGTTACACACATACATATTCTCTAGGTAGCACAAATGGCTTAATCTGGCCTATGTGAGGAGTAGCATTTAAGCTCTCTACCGAACCGCTCCAATTTACCCTATACTTAAATTTCTTGACTGATTTTGGTTAAATTCTGTATAAAATAATACAAATTATGCAAAAATTAAGTCAAAAAAGTAAGCTTTTAAGCTATATCTGGTCTACCTTGGTTTTTAAAAACTGATAAATACATAATAATAATTCATGTTGTAATATTTCCTTGGTTTTCACCGACAAATTCAAATGTGCAAAATGTGCATGTTTGGAGTTTTTAATTCTTCAGCAAATCAAGTGTGACGGGAAAATAGCTAAAAGAAAGTCAACACTAGTTTGGAGTAGAACGATGTAATTTCATCGATAAATGTGGGACTACCAACAGGTTGATTTCCGATAGTTTCAATAATAATCATTTCATCGTGTATATCGTGCCTGAAAACAATCGCTTTCGGTGCAATTCCCATTCGTCGATCTTATTTTATTATTATATTTTATAAAACGAAACAAGAAAAATGAATTTCCGAATAATCCAAAACAGAAATAATTGCTTAAATGCAACAAGCTTTTTCAGAAGACGTAAGTAGCTTGTTAAAATTGTGTGTTTTTGAAGTTCATAATAATATGACGGCAAACGATGAAGTCGAATCTGAGCGACCAAAGTCCAACATTTTTAGTAAAGCACATAGTATACATATATGTATGTTATACATATGGTTATACATACATATAGATGAAGCAATACGTACTTAATAATATATATATACATTCTTTTCATACATAGTTGAATGTCGTCAGTTGTCGGCCCAAGCCGCAACTCAACCCAAACGAGTCGCCAATAGCCAAAATATAGTGCTTGTGGATGGCGTTCGTAGTCCTTTTTTGATGTCGGGTACTTCTTACTCCAACTTAATGCCCCACGAACTTGCCAGACATTCATTGCTGTAAGTTGTTAATGTTTATTTGTTAATTCAATATGTTTAATATTGTTTTATATACGCATTAGATCGCTATTACAAAAGACTCGCCTTGACAAGGAACTTATTGATTATATAGTTTATGGCAGCGTCATACAGGAAGTCAAGACATCAAATATTGCACGCGAGGCGGCACTTGCAGCTGGTTTTAGCGATAAGACTCCTGCGCATACTGTCACAATGGCTTGCATTAGTTCCAATGCGGTAAAAATAACACTTTCAAGCATCTGCTCAGTTTTATCAGTAATAATGTGTTAACTATATTTTCAGGCAATAACCACGGGCATGGGCCTAATTGCCACAAACACATATGATGTGATTGTTGCCGGTGGTGTTGAGTTTATGTCGGATGTGCCAATACGCCATTCGCGTAAGATGCGAGCGCTTATGCTGAAGGCAAACAAAGCGAAAACAATGGGCCAACGTTTATCCTTGCTATCTACATTCAGACCTGCCTTTTTGGCACCTGAAGTATATATTTTTATCTCTGAGTTAAAATAGCTTTTAAATTGTGATTCTCTTGTAAACAGTTGCCGGCTGTTGCAGAGTTCTCTTCGGGAGAGACAATGGGCCACTCTGCTGATCGCTTGGCGTCCGCTTTTAATGTATCGCGTAGCGAACAGGATGATTACGCATTAAGATCTCACACATTGGCCAAACAAGCTGAGACAAAGGGTTATTTCACAGACTTGGTGCCCTTTAAAGGTATGTGAATTAGAATTTAAAACCGCATTTACTTTAATAACAAAAACTTGTTCCTTTTCAAAGTTCAAGGCGTTGATAAGGTAGTCGACAAGGATAATGGCATTCGTGTCTCTACTCCTGAAAGCTTAGCCAAGCTAAGACCAGCGTTTGTAAAACCCTATGGCACAATTACAGCTGCCAATGCTTCATTTCTGGCAAGTATTATTATTTAGTTCATTTTTATTTTATATTAAATAATGACATTTTTGCATGCACTTCTAGTCTGATGGCGCATCAGCTTGCGTAATTATGACTGAGGAGAAGGCCAAGCAGTTGGGCCTAAAGCCCAAAGCATATTTACGTGATTTTCTCTATGTGTCTCAAGATCCCGTTAATCAGTTGCTTTTGGGCCCTGCCTATGGTATACCCAAACTGTTGACTAAAGCTGGACTCACACTTAAAGATATCGACTCTTGGGAAATTCATGAGGCTTTTGCTGGTCAAATTGTAGCTAATTTGAAAGCGCTCGATTCCGACTGGTTCTGCAAAACATATCTGGGTCTAAGCGAAAAAGTTGGTAGCCCCGATCTATCCAAGTGGAACAACTGGGGTGGCTCACTATCCATTGGCCATCCATTTGCTGCCACTGGCGTTCGTCTTTGCATGCATACCGCCAATCGTCTGGTTCGCGAGGATGGTAAACTTGGTGTTGTTGCAGCGTGCGCTGCTGGAGGACAAGGCGTGGCCATGCTTATAGAGCGCTACCCTGGTGCAACTGCTGACTAAAAAGACTTGTACTTTGTCAGCTATTTTGTATAATTAGCTAAGCTCTCGTATAAATACATTTATTAAAGAGTTATTTTTATAATTAATTGTACTTCAAATTTATTCAAATGTCAGTTTTTTTCTTAGCTCTGCACCACATTCTCTTTATTTAATTACTACTTTAGCTTTAGGTCCGTTCGTCACTTGCATCCTATGTTTTATGAGATTGTATTCCAAATTTTCTTCTTGGAAGTTCACAATGCCAGTTCCCATTTGTGTTCTATTTTTGTGAGGGAATAGTAATGGATCTTCAGGTTTAAAAGATACGTTCGAAAACTTTTTATTCCACTGTCTCAAAAGCAAACTTTTCAAATCAAACTTAAAAAAGCTAATAATTTGTATTCCTTGTTGTTGTTGGAATCCCTTTTTTTTTGTTATAGTGTATGTTTGAAAACATTGATAAATTAACTAAATAATTATAAAAAATTGTTATTTAAAGGGATTAGAAATAGCGGGAAAAGTTGGTTTGGTAAGTTTTCGGATAATTTTAGGAAAAAGAAATATTAAATATTTTAAGGTAAGTCTCAGAAGGCAACCTTTAGGGCGCCGTCCATGGATAAATATATCGTTGGGATGTCTGCGCTTTACGCGTCTTCGGCTTGTATTAATGATTGGACTCTGAAATGGGAACAGGCCTGATTATCTATTTTAACATCAATTGAGTTTTAATGTTCAGTTAGTTGCTAGCTATTTATTTGTTTAAAACAATGAGGCTTAAAATTACAGTTGATATTCCAATCCATTTTCGAGATGACCCCGCTTTGAACAGCAACTTTTAACTGTTTATAAATCATAAAAGTTTCTATATTGTTGGCTAAGAGATAAACTCCCATTATATCTGTAATTATAATAAGATATATCAAGCTCTTTCCGTTGCTCACAAATAAATCTATTAACTATTATAATTTAATGTGTTTGCATATTACGCATCAGATCAACTCGATGTGCTTGGTTATTAAAAAAAAACATAATTTAGGTCTTTATTCTGTTTCATAAAGCTGTTTTTGTTTTAACTTCGTCTGAAGAACATCATTTTCATTGTAAGTTATATGCAGGGGAGGTATAAGAGCACATGCCACCATTCTGCTCTCTGCGTTTAAGAAATTAAATGTTGCACATGCCTATAAATAGTTTAAAAAGAAAAATAGTTTATTGATGTGATAAGCACAAGTTTAAGAAGCAAATCATACCTGTTCCGTGCGAAGAACCTCTACGTTTATTTTATATTTTTTCATAAACTCAATGAGTCGCTTTGATAGGACTGGTGTTGGGGCTTGATCTCCAATTCCTATAATAAGTACATCTAACTTGGGCTCTAAAGTCGGGAAAAGTGAAAGACTTTCTTCATTTATATCCTCAAAGGAGTTCACGTTCCAAGAAAGTACTGATCTGAAATGTTTAACATTCTTAAATATATTGTTTTTAGTTTACATAACAAACTGATATAAAAGTGCTGCTTTAACACACACCTGGGAAAAACAGTAATGGGTCCAATTAGAACCATATCGTTGTTCAACCTGAATCCGTATTGACTGTAACCCGTAATCATCAGACCCATGTTGGTTTCCGTATTAAATATTGAAACTTTTGTTTTGCCATCGTAATCGTAGGCATTGCTGAGTTTTGTCGCTGTCGTTGAGATATCCTGTCTGCGGGCCAAGGACTGAATTAATGACGACACTCGAGGAACTTTGAGTGTCGCACTTCTTAAAGTTTGTATAAACATTTGTAGAAACTATGTGCTAAAATAGCACAACTTAACAAATTATACTGAAATCAAGTTGAGTTTTAGTTTTGTCCAAAGTCAAGCAGAGCTAGTGATGGATTATATATATCGACACTAAAATATTTTATCGATAGTCAAAAGTGTATTTCTGTAAAAGCATGTTATTTGTTCGATATATTGATTTTAAAAAGCTAAAATTTACGAGTCACAATAACTACCTTAAATTTAAAAGTGTGTGTGATAGGATTTCTTAAATGTTCGTCTGTTAAACTGAAAATTATTTCATGCGAACAGAAAATTTTCAAATCAAGTTCAAATTCAAGTATTTTATATTAAATATACAAATTTGAAATTTTAAAGCGATAAGCTTCGCTAAAAACACTTAATTGATCATTTTATTTAAATTGTTGGAAACTGAAAACTATCGCCTGTGTTCATGCGATGACACGTGGAACGTCAAACACTATTGGTGTGAATATCGATTTATAAAATTCGAATCGCGTTTCGTGTGAACTTCGATTTATAATAATCGCTTTAAAAACTATCGCGTGCTTTAACTCTTAATCGATAAAGCTTGAAAGCATTCCTGCACTACACTCGATTAAATCATAGTATAATTAAGAAATTATTGTTGTTTTTGTTTTTTTGCATATGTACCATATGCGAAATCAAATGAAAAATATTATTGTTATCATTACTTGAGTCTAATAACGCATAAGAAAGAAAAACATAATTCCAAACGCAATTAGCACTAACCAGTTGCTCCAAATCGAAATAAAAACATACACATTTCATATGTGTTGACTATTATATTGTGTATACAAATGTACGATATATAATCAATTAAACAAATATATTTAAATGAAACGGTGTAACAATGTGTATATATAAATAATATAAAGTGTGTCACTTTGGTAGTAAGTAATTCAATTATTACATTGCTATGGGGTGACTTTTGTTGTTGTTGCTGTTTTAATTCCATCACAGATTGCTTCGATTGCATATGTACATACGTCATACGTGTTTATAAATATATTTATGACTGTATGTGTGCATGTATGTGTGTATGTATGTGCATATAAAATGTTTGATAACCGAAATATTAGAAGTGCCTACCTTAAGTTGTAGTATTCAAGTCTATAAAGTTTTATCAGGATGACAAGTCGAAATTATTAACTACTTAATTATAAACCATGGCACAATTATACAGCAATACAATACTTATAGGGGTTAAACATTGGTCGCTTATTTATTGCTCTCGCTAGTTTTGAGTTTCTTAGTTTAGCTAACTAATTGGCGACCTTTGACTGCCATTCGCACAATTGGACAATCAATCAATTTATTACAGCATTGTTCATCAATTTTATATCTTTACACTTTTCCTATGATATATAAGTAACAACATGTATGTAAACCAAATTTGAATACTCTAGCTTCAAAACTGGATAAACTAGAAAAGTTAGTAGTTAAATTCCCTTGCAGAAAAGTTTTGCATAGGAAAACTTAATTTTTAACAGCTAAATGTTATAGAGGTCCGATCTGGCCGATTCTAACATATGTACTTCGTGCTGAAAAAAGTATGAAATATGATAATAGAAAAATGGAATTTTGTAAATAATTTTTATGTATGCTAAAGTAAAATCAATTTTCTTTTATCTGTCAACCAATCTTTTTGGCAAATGTCAACTTTATCACTATGTTTTCTGTCTGTATGCGTTAAATTTTCGATAATAATTAAGATTCGGTACTATTTAAACTAACAAAATTTGTATAAATTTGAACACCTGACAAGTCAATGCTTTTTAAATGTAATGCGATCAACTAAAAATTAGGTGCGAAATGTGAATTGAACATAATAAAACATATTATCTGAATCAATTTTATCTAAAAACTAACTAATTCTACATTTCTTTTTGAAAATATTTTCTTTTCAGCCATTCGCTGTAAGAAGAAGCTTTAAGAATTTATTGATGATAAACTACCTCACAACGTGAAAATGATTGGGCCTAGTTCACAAATTAGCAAAATATTATTAACTCTATTGTTTCTGTTAATAATATTTTACATTTTTATGGATGTTGAGCTCTATCTGCGAATACACAACTATGCTATCGACAGAAATTATCACTACAATGCAACGACAACACAATCTTCGCAATCACCAATCGAACCATCCCATTTGCCATCCGATTCAAGCAGAGCATCCTCGAAGCTACCCACCGTTGAGCATCAGAAAGAGCTGTCCTATGAGGATTATACGTGGATATCATGCGATATAAATCCACTCTGTCATATAACAGTTAAAGCGTTATTGCTAGATCATACCAATCACTACCTTTTCGCACCATTGGCCACAATGTTCGACAATGTGGTCGAAATCTCCCGCTCCACATTTATCACACCTAACATGATATCGTTCTTTCATGTGGGTGTGGCGTGCGTATCGGGAAAGCTTGTGGCATCCGATAGCCTTGGATACCGGCGGCTAGGTGTGCTGCTTTTTCAGATCCGTACGTTTCTTGATGACTTGGATGGTCATGTTGCTCGCGTCAAGAAACATATACGTGGGGAGCGGTCTGAGATTGGCACATCGGGCTATTATGTTGACGGTCTGTGCGATGGACTTGGCTGTATTGCGCTACTCTTGGGTATATTCTTTTATCTGAAGAATAATCCACCACGCCGAGGTTACTCAATAATACCAATGACCGATTTGAAAACTCCTGAGCCGACAGTTATGCCAAAAATGAAGGCGACAACGCGAAAAGTGGTTAAAAATGTAATCAGCTTTACGGGTCAACTCTTGTTAAGCTCTACGGCATGGAATCGATATATTGCTGTCTATCAGAATATGTTGGAACGTGAGGATGTCACTAGCAGCCAATACCAGTGCCAGAATTATGTATTTAAATCGACATTATTTTTCTGTGTGGCTTGGATGTGGCGCATAGTCAACGTACATGCCTTGCTTCACTGCGTATTGCTTAGTATTTTTTGCGATAAATTATGGGATTTTCTGAAAGCGATACGTTACAGTGGATTTATAATATTACTAGTTGCCATTTGCTTTACGGAAATGCATATATTGGAAGCGCAAAACTACATTTTTAATTCAGCAGCGTGCAGTAATATTTCACTGTGATTTTACTTATATTACGAACAAAAAAATACAATAATATTTTTGTAGTAAAAATCAATCAATGCCTTTTTATACCCTGTTGTAACCCATAATTTTAAATTGTGTTTGTGTGCAAATTTATAGTATAATGTGATTGTGCGATTTAGAATGAATATTTTAGTATGTATCGTAACAAATATATAAATATATAAGTAGATATAACGTTTATGGGCATTTGTTTTGTTGACAGTACAGCTGGTAAGCCGAGTTCTGTAATGATATTTGAGAGGTATTTTCGGTGATTAGTTTGTGGTAAGCTTTGACTACTGGGTGAAGTTCCCAAATTAGTTTTAAAACATATATTTTTTGAAGTGATTTTGCTGGCGCCATACGAACAATAATAACTTTCTAGGTTTAAAACTATGTAGCTAATTATATTAAGTTAGTTCATTTATTATTATTAATTCACCATAATTGACCATTAATTGAAAATCTTCAATTTGCGCGGGTAAAACAGAGTTGCAGTGTATGCAATGTGTAGTTGTTAGAGTTGAGCGGTTTTACTCATCTGTTACTTGTCGCAAGTATTTAAATGTCACAGTCGCGACAAAATATCAAAAGTAACAGATAGAAAATCGCAGTATATTGTTGATACAAATATGCTTTTTTTTTATAAAACAATGCAACAATTCGAGGTTTTTTTCGGGGGTTGAGCTGAAATTTAATATAATTAGGGTGCTCACGATGCTGGGTAATGGGGCAAAAAGGCAAAATTACCCGACCAACATCGTGAGCAACCCTCAGGCAAAATTTTTGTGCTGAAATTACACAATCAGCTGTTCTTATATGTTTTGTATCAGCTGTTTGCTGATTGCGTTTTTGTTTACTTTCCGAATTGTTAGTGGTTTGCTGAATTTAAATTCAAAAAAATGTTTTTGCAGAATATTCAAGATAAACATAACTATAAACCCGGTTTAACTTACTTTGCATTATTATTAATTTAATTTTTTTTGCCAATTGATAACTAATTTCTACCAACTATCGACAAAATTGAATTAAGAATATTCTAGTGAGCTTTACAACACGATTTTTACCCAAATTACTCAACTTTTATTGGTCAAGGGTCTGGGTCAGGCTGTGTAAAATTTTTTCAGTACAAGTTGTTGTTGCGTGGTCGGGTAATTTTAAAGTTTCGCCTCGTTACCCAGCATCATGAGCACCCTATTCTCTTTTTCAGTCATTTCCACGATTAGAGTTGCCAGCATATATGACATGAATTGAATATGTCAATGAAAATATCGTTATCGATTTTTATATCAAATCGAGTGTATATCGAATACAGGGTTGATTACTGATATAACATGTTCAAGTATTGACTTTTTCAGTCATTTCAACTTATACATACACAAAATTTTCACTTACAAGACTTTGCAAAAGGAGAAATGGTGTATTTTACGAAATCAATTTTTATTAGAGCGAAATTGTAAATATTCTTTGTATTTATTACGCACTTGTAAAGTGGATGTGCATATATTGAACTTAGCGTGTGTTGTGTTACGAGAAGCGAGCGAAAAGTGTGAAAAAGAAAAGTGACTTCCGAAATTCTGAATCTGACTGTGACTGTGGTGTGAATCTTGTGAGAGAGCGAGGCTTGAAAAATAAATAAAGGAATATATACTACGTGTGTGAGCTGTTCAAGAAAACATAAAAAACATACATAACCTACATACATACATTTATTGACAAACATTACATCAGTAGTGTTTTACATCTAACCCTTTATCAATAGAGTAAGAATTTGTTGCATAACCATTTCAGAAGAGCCATCAATTAACTTGTTTCTGTTGTTCTATTAGTACTCTTTTTTTCCAGGATGTACATATGTATCTGCATCAGTATACATACATAAGTATGCATGCATGTGCGTCAGCATACATACGTACATGCTTACTTATGCGCATGTGCGTTTCAAATTTGATCAAACTAAAAATAGCTGCAAATTTTGTCAATTTTCAAGTTTGGTTGCACTGAAAAATCATACATTTTATGACATACACATGTGCATATGTATGTATGTTTACATACCAGCGCCGGCGTGTTTGATGTATCGATTTTGTTTATACAATATATATATCCCTTGTACACAGCTCTTTTGTTGCAATAGTAAAAAGATTTAAAAACATGACTTTGTAGGGATAATTCAATTAATTGTTTTAAAACCTTTACTTACTGAGTTAAACTACAAGTTTTGTATATATTTAAATTTCTTCTTGAAGCACTTAAAAGTTACTCCTTTTAACTAAATGGTCTTTTTAATTTATTCTAATAAGAACATGCGATGCCGAGTAGATTTGTAGAATGATATTAATTTGAATGCAAGTATTTTCCCAACTGGCATAATTATTAAAAAGCTCAATGTAATAAGTACTGTCATCATTTAATTTTTTTCTTTAAACTATACATCATGGTAAAAAATAGGTGAAACAATTAAGAATGTTGCAGTTGGATATTCCCGTCTGCGATATACTCTTTTTTAAGCCTCTTTGTGGAGGAATTTATACTTTTGTTCAAATCTTTCATAATTTCGACATTTTAGTTATCCAATCTATTTTGTAGGTCAACAGATTCTAGCTTAAAGTTTATGCTCATTTGTATGGGAGCTGGGGAGGGTGTGGGAGATCTTAACAATTTGACAGACTTTCTTATATTTCCGTACCGGAAACTGGTCGGATGCGCTGCAAGTATTGTTTTCGTTCAAATATATTTAGTAATAAATGTAATTGTTTTTTTTTTTTTTTTTGGCATCCGAGTTGAAGTTCTTAATTCGGCATGAAATTTTTGGCAAAGTAGTAGTTCAAGACAGAAAGCCTAGGCCTATCACACTTTGTTGGATTTCTTAAAATGAGAAATTCAGAACAAGTATTGAGTTCCTTTTTGTCCGTTTTTTTAATGTTATTTTTTTTTAAATATCACATAAGAACTTCAAATCATGATCTATTACAATTAAGCATGTTCTTGCTTTTGAAATTTTTTTTTTTGATTTTTATTAAATAGTCAACTACTAAAACTTTTGATACTCTGTCGGTTTCTAGAACGCCATCAATTTCACTTTCGATCATGTTTTGCGAAAGTGGAAATGATAAATAGGCTGATATAAGTGACAGCTACGAAAAAAAAAAAAAACAGAAAACAATATCTCATGTTACATAGTTATGAGAAAATTTTCCGAGTACAAGCTATAACTATGCGTAAGTTGCGTTTAAAGTCTAATAAATACATGCCTTGATTGTTTTATGAATCGCCAGGTAAATGATTATCAAATAATTTCTATTCATCTACTGCCAACTTTATTAAATTAGATTTCACATTAACTATTGGTTTTGTGTATGTTTTTATAAAGATTGAACAGAGTATGAAAATTAGTGTGCATAAGAAAAATATGATTGAGGTTTGTTGGACGATGATATCTACATCAGTATGTGTATCAGTATGTGTATATGTATGTGTATATGTATGTGTATACGTATGTGTATATGTATTTGCGTATGTGTGTATGTATGTGTATACATATTTGTATGTGTATGTATGTAAGTAAATGTCCTTGTCTATCTATTTATCATTAACCAAATGAAAATATAATTTTGTTTCAAAATTCCATAAAAAATTTGTTAATGACAATTCATTTGAATGCAATTATTCATCCATCATAATACCTCGTATAATTTTGTTGATACAAAAACACGCATTCAAGATACAAATATAATACCAATGTGTGGTCAATATTTCCCCTGAGTGAGTGTATTAATTGTTTTACTAAACCAGTTTTGTATAATAGTATGATTAGACGAAAATGTTTCGAGTATGTATATCAGAGCGATTCTTCAGTTGATTGAATGGTGTAAACTTTCAAACCGTTTTCCTATATATGTATATAAATTAATGTATATATCTGTATATTTAATACAATTTTTGTAGCAATTGGAAGAATGGATTTCGTGCAAGTATGCGAGGAGGAGGGTGATGAACCAATTGAGCTTCCAGCTGAAGAAGATGGAACATTGCTATTATCTACCCTACAAGGACAATTTCCTGGAGCATGCGGCTTGAAATACAGGAATAGTGATACTAAGGCTGTTCGAGGTGTTCGTTCGAACGAAGGAAGACTGTTTGCACCAAGCGTTGAGGAGGGCTGGGGAGAATATGGCTACTTTTGTGTGTTTCCAAAAGGTATTTCGAATAGAAGACCTGATGCTGAGACCGACAGTGCTTATCGCCCCATATTGCCTCCCATAGAGAACAAACGTAAAAGCGATGATAACTTGGAAAATTCGACGGCAAAAACCAAACGGATTGAAACCCGTTTACGATGCACTGATTTGATTGTTTTGGGACTGGCTTGGAAAACAACTGAAGATAGCTTACGGGAGTACTTTGAGAGTTACGGCGAAGTGCTTATGGCACAGATTAAAAAAGATGTCAAATCTGGAAATTCAAAAGGATTTGGATTTGTACGTTTCGGCTCATATGAAGCACAAATGCGCGTACTTACTAATCGCCATCTCATTGATGCTCGTTGGTGTGAAGTCAAAGTTCCCAATTCAAAGGTCTTGCAAGCAACTAATATTTGAATGTACAATCGATTTCTAAAGTATATCTTTGTTTTTCAACTTATAGGGTATGGGTCATCAAGTGCCTTGCAAAGTGTTTGTTGGTCGCTGCACTGAAGATATCAACTCGGATGATTTGCGCGATTATTTTTCGAAATTTGGCGAAGTAACCGATGTTTTCATACCCCGACCATTTCGGGCGTTTAGCTTTGTCACATTTCTCGATCCAGATATAGCGCAATCTCTCTGTGGTGAGGATCATATAATCAAAGGTAATTTGTAAATAAACATAAAGTATAGCATATATTTAAAATGTTTTGTGTGTATGTTCTTTTTTTTATAAATTAGGAGTGTCTGTTCACGTTTCAAATGCTGCTCCTAAGACCGAGCAAAATCGAAGCCATCAAGGACAGAGTTATAGCTATAACACTGGAAACAATTTTGCCATGCATTCGTATCATCCCCAAGGAAATCACAGCTCAGGCCGCAGCGGACATCACAGAGGTAATAACCAACACATTGCGAACGGAAGTGATAACACTGCAATCGGCAATAGTCACAGCAGCAATGGCAGTGGTGGCTACGGAATGGGTGCAAATAATTATGGTGGAAATTTGGGTGGGGGTTACACAAATAATAGTAGTAATCACAATAGTGGCGGGAACATGAACCGACAAGATGGTGGTGTCCCCTATAATAGACAGGCCAATTTTCATGGTATGAATCAGTCGCACAATGGCAACGTAGGCAATGGCGGTTGGATGAACAGGGGACATTTGGACATGCCTAATCTACAAGCATTAGGCATAAATTCACAAGGATCCAGCTCGTCAAATCAAGGGCAGAACATGAACAACCCTTTAGGAGTCGGACTTAATTTAAACTCATTGCCGATGAACCCTGCTTTGGTTGCTGCTGCGTTAAATCAGTGGAGCCTTCTTGGCAATCAGCTGCAAAATCAAAACCAGGACCAGCAGGCAAGCCTTCTATACACTATCATTGTAACAAACAAAAAACTCTTTCAGTTACTTCTCAGGGAGGCAATTTTTTATCATGGATGGCCCAAAACAGCGGACATTCGAATCCGAACAATTCTGGAGGCCGTAAAGGATCAAACAATCCAAATAACGCTGTTGGCATGATCAAAGGTGATGCCAATTCTAACGATCAACAGGTTAGTGTGTACTATAAAACCTATTATCTTTAATAAAACTTAACTTATTTTATTTATTAAATTACAGAACGGCAACTGGTCAAATCAGAGCAGTGGATCCCAAAACTCAGTGGACAAATCAAACTTTCTTTGAATAACATTAATACATACATTTCATAAATAACTTTAAATACCAATTTGGTACTATCGAATCTTATTGATTCAACAAAAATATTTGTAACCTATTCCCACTTTATTGATATGTAATAATAATACGAATATGTCAACAATTTCAAATGAAGAGTTTTCTTACTACAAAACAAAAAAAAAATCGCATCTTGTTAATAATAAAAGTTGCACTTTGTTAAAGCTATTTATTTATATATTTACATCTTTGCCATTCTGCAAGTTTTTATTTTTTGCAGCAAACAAATGCCCTTTGCTTGCAAAATACACTTAGATTGGACCTGAGACTACATTATCGACTATGTAATCGATAGTTATGGAAGTAATTATTGAATTTACAGATGTTTAATCACTGTGGACGGCAGTCCACGCTAGGGACGAAGCAGCACGAAGTTTGCAAACGGCGATTAGCATTATGTACAGCAAGAATGAAAGATTTTCTCCAAAGATATTCCTATAACTAAGAAAAGTGCTTGCTAAAAGTTTTGGTAACTCACCTGGTTTATGATATATAGGCGAGTAGGTGAGAAGGGAAAAATTGATAGATTTGGAGCTTATGGGGCAGTTGTGGCTAATTTTGTTCTAATTTTGAACACGCGTGTCGAATAACACCTCGTTCATCGCAATCTGACAGTTCGTTCAAAAGTTGTGACCATTTTAAAATTAGAGCGGCTTTTCCAAATTGAGATGAAAAGGTTGTCAGCTTGCCTGTTTGTTTGTTTGTATCAACGAGTCGAGGTAGCTGTCTAAAATTTTGGAGTTTTTCCCATTTTTGTTCTACCACTTTTCTGAAAAACCGCTTAACCGTTTAGCGGGATAACGCTAAAAACCGATAGAATTGACACGCCCACAGTTTCCAAACCAAAGAAGCTACAGACATGTTCTACATTTCATTGCGAAGGTATTTTTAAGAGCTTGGCAGTTTTTTCTTAAAACACTCAGGTGAAAAACGACAGGTGAAATACCATCATTTTTTTTGACATTTTGCCAATTTAAAAAAAATTGGTCCTAACGATTTTAATAAAATTTATGAATGTTGTAGCCATTGAAATTCCGCAAGTTTTGGTATGTAACACATATTTGGCATAATTCGTCTTCGCGAGTTATTACCTGCTTAGTGTACCTACTCCTACTACTACTACTACTACAATATGCCATAACGAGTAGTCCGAGCATGCTACTTTTTGAAAAATAACCTATGTTCAACTCCCAGTGCAGGAACCGACTTTATTTTTTCTTTTATATATTTTTTTCAAAAGGGCAGACAAAATGTTAAGGTCAAACCCCTTCCCCCCCTTTACCAACACCAACGCAATTCGCCAAAATAACGTATTTTCCACAGTTTTATAGATAGAGTCACCAAATTTCACACTGTGACTACTGAGTAGCTCTTTGACAAACCGAACTAAAATACATTTTGACACACCACACCCACACCCACCCCCGCCCCGCAAATGAGCAAGATCTGTATCTCTCACACCTACAAAAATGTCTGATATAAAACATAAAACACCTCTACGCGAGGTTAAAGTCTAGGGTCGATGCACATTCAAGTCACAAAAATTCTGATATCTAATTTTGTGACGAAGTATTTTCTGATTAATATAAGAACTAATTTAAATAATAAAATTAATTTTGCATTAGTTCCACTGCAAAAGATACTTAGGTGCAATAAAAAGAAGCTAAATCCTTTTGCGTAACGTACGGACTGTCTTGTGTTTGTCTTTTATGGAAACTCAGTTTTATTTGTTTCATAAAATAATCAAAGTTAATTGAAGTGCTAGAAAATACAGTATTGAGTTAAGAAAAAGAAACAAGCAAGTCACTAGTAAAGTAACTTACTTTCCGTAATGCTGACACCGACGATGGAAACGCTCTTTAAGCCAGCAGAACATGTAGTGGGCATGTGTTTGGGAATGAGATAGATACATATAAATAACCTACTCAAAGCCATAAAGGTAGTCTGGGTCTTCAAAATCGCACAAATCGCCCAAATGTTTTTCGTACACTTTTCATTGAAAAACGATGTGATTTTTTTTTTAATTTTCCAGCACAGCTGAAACAGTTTTATATTGAAATATCGAACTTAAAATGACTTGATAAAAATGACATCGACCCCTTTTTTCGAAATGAACGTATGTTCCAAGAACTAAATTGTTCAGATCATTTTTTTTTATGCAAATCGTTTAACATCATACTTGACAAAACTTATTGATGTCACATACGTTTTTTTTGCGTTCAACAAAAAATACACTGTTGTACACTTGAGTTGAAACTGAATTTTCTGCGTAACTATAGCAATTTCAGGTTTAATATTTAACCAGGGGATGCGTTATGGGCTTTTTAATAGTTTTGCATCAAAAAGTGAATTTTTAAAGAAATGAAACATACGATCATTTCCCAATTAAGGGTCGTTATGTTTTGACTTGGGAAACCGAAAACAAAAACAAGAAACTGATTTATCGATTAAAAATTTAAATCAGGAAAATGCTTGCAAATTCCTGAATATCATATTAAATAATATTTGTTTTAAATAAATGAACATATTAAAATATAAATGTAATTAATTATTGATCAATAGATTGATATAAAAATAATTAAAAACGGGCAGGAATAAATTATCGTTCCTTTGAGTAATTTGGATGGAAACAAAAATGAGTTAGCAAACATTTGTCTGCTTGATGTTCTATTCCATCGTTCCTAGTTATTCTAATTGCTTTGATTGTAACGGAAAGTCAAGTTATTTCTTGAGTTGAATTTTTGTAGCAGCTAAAAATCATGGATCAAACTATTCAAAGTCGTTTTATTCCACAGCAATTGCTTTATTTTATTGCTGGGAGGCGTTGTTGTCAACAATTTTCTTGCACATTTCGAACATCTGATCATAATGTATTAATAGGCTGTGCACGTTCCTTGGGCTTACGTTCCCAGTTCATATCTAGCACCTCGAATCAAGGATGTGTCAAGGTATTCAAGCAGTCCTGCAAGCATTACTTGGAAGAGCCGAAAACACTGTCATTATCACACTCAAGCATTATGGACATGTTCACCTTACTCTCTCGCACAACAACAAAGGACGAACTGCAAATGTATGCTGATAAATACGGACAGCGCTTTGCCATTAAGATTCCGGAAATGCATGTACCTTTGGTGGAACTGAGTCCGCCACAGCCACGTCTTAAAACGGAAAAATATCGTAATTTTGTAATGGGAATCTCGAAATATTTGCGACACGATATACTGAAATCGATGTATTCATATCGCGTTGTTGTCGTGGACACTAATCAATCCAAAGATAAATCCCTATTATTCCCAATAATCATATTGCAGGATTCGGAAGCAAAGCAATCCAATTTGAAAATCATCTTCATCGAAAGGGAGGAAATTAGTGCGATCTACAATAGCGAACGTTTTGCCAACCTATTGGGCGAAAGCGTTGGCGAAACTGTCGGAATACAGATTCCCCACACAAGTAATATAAGTTCCGTTACGCATGTGGTGTATACAACAGCCAAATACTTTCTACGTTCGTTGTTTAAGACGAATGCAAACAAATTTGATCATATCAGTCACTTTGTGGTGAACGATGTACACATGAATGATCCTTATACGGACATACTGCTATCTGAGTTGAAGCAATCATTGAATCATCAGAATCTAAGGATCATATTACTTTCACAGACAAACGATTTGCATCGTTTTGTTGCATTTTTTGAAGAAGGCACCGAATACCGTACGACACCATTGAAACTGAAGGCTGATCACATTTCATATTTGAAAGATATTCAAAGCTCAATTGCTTTGGCTGGTATAGAAAAAGTTCCAAAAATGTACAGAGATAAGCCACAAATGTTCCGTAATAAAAGCCAGAGAAATGAACAAATGGATAAATGTCTCGAGGCGTACCAGGAGCTGGGAACTGATGCATCAATTTGTCCATTTCTATATTCAATCAATTATGATCTGGTACCTGTTAACTATCAACATTCCCTAACTGGCAAGACGGCTCTATTGATTGCCACCCATCTAAGTAATACCAATCATATACGTTTGTTGTTGTTCATGGGTGCTAATCCTTATGTTGCGGATGAACAGCATGAGAATGCAATAACTATAGCTGCCATTAAGGCCAACATGGAATGCATAGAAATCTTTAACAATCACGTTAACCATGGATATGTGGCTAAGAGTGCCAAGCCCGAATTTGTTGAATACGATATTATCATCAATATACTGTATCTTCTAAGCTCTAAGCCCGATTCCGCATCAGGTAAGGATTTTTGTTTAACACATAAAACATAAATCTTATGAAACTAGAATAGTAATACTGTTAAGCATATTTTATAAATCTAATGTATTATTTATTAATTTGTCTGCGATTTATATCAATCAAACTTAATTTTTATTTTCTATTCTATTTAGAATGGGTTTACCAAAATGGAAAAAAATAGTATATTGGGTTTGTGAAATGTGTGTCTGTCCGTCTGTATGAACGCAGTTTTTTTCTCACAGTTTTGAAGCTAGAGTAACCAAACTTGGTATATATTTTGATGTATACCATAGGCAGACAAAGTGTCAAGATCGGCCAGCTCGGACCACTATAATATATATGTAGCTACCATAGGAACAAACGGTTGAATAATAAGTTTTTGTAGGAACAACTATTTGGTTTTTTAAAAAAACTTAACCAAACTTACTTTACCTAAGTTCAAGGAAAGTTTATAAGTATATAAGTAGTCTTTACAAAAATTTAATTTATGTTTTTTATTCGTATTTAAGATTTTTTTAATTTTTAAATCCTGAACTTTTTAATAGCCTTTAGTATTAACAAATTGTATTTATCTTTTGTAAGTTAATTTTTGACAGCTTTATTTAAGTATTTATAAAAAAACTTGATTATAACACATTATTTTATTTTTTAACGACCGCGTTGAAAGCTTCCTGAAAGTATTAAAAACATATGTTAAATGACAATATTAGATATGAAACATTTAAAAATTAAGAAAGATCGTACATTTAAAAATAATCATTAGAATAACAATTAATATATTTTTTATTCATCATAATTTGTTGTGGTCAACAAAAAAGGTATATGAACTAATTAAAAGATTAGAATTTGTAAATAATTAAAAAAGAATACAGAATTAAGGAAAAATATTTAAATGGAACGGCCATAATTTGGCGATTTTAAAAGTTAATTTCTAAATTTTTTTCAATTAAATTCAATATTTACAAAATATTAGAAACGAATAATCAGCGTTGCACTTACAGCCAGTGTTGCCAGCGCTGTTGAGAAAAAAGCTAAATCTCGATCAAAAATATGATAAATAAAGCTACTTTTTTTTTGTAATTAAGCTAAAATTTAGCTAAGTATTTTTTATTTTATAAAAAGGTCATAAAAAGACTTTCGAGTGCAGAGCTCTCATATGACTTTTTAGATTTAAAAATTAACACATACAAAAAAAAAAATTAAAAATGAATAAGTAAAATGAATTTAAAAAAATTGGCTAATCGCAGAAACTGAAAAAAATAAGCTGTCGCTTTTTAAAATAAGCGTTTTTAGCTATAAAAAAAAAATCGCTAAGTTGGCAACGCTGAATTCAATTGATCGAATATTATTCGTTTATATGACGAAATTGTATGTGTAATTTAATCGATATATTTTGACCACCACTATTGCGCATATATCGATATATTTGGCATTTGCATTAAAATATTATTTTGTGCAAAAACGAGGACGTTCGGATTGCATTGCATTGTTCAATCAAAATGAGCACATATTTAGAAAGCGATAAGGGCAAATTTATTCCGGCAACCAAGCGACCCGATGGCACGTGGCGCAAGGAACGCCGCGTGAAAGACGGTTACGTGCCACAGGAAGAAATACCACTGTACGAGAGCAAGGGCAAACAGTTTGTTGCACAGAGACAAACTGGTGTGCCACCAGGCATGTGTCCGCTGCTAGCGGCCGACATAAAAAAGGCGCGCGAGAAGAAGGAGAAGACAAAGGTGAAGAAGGTTGAGAGAGAGACAATCAAAGCAACGTCCGACGACACAACGGGAAACTCAACCACGCCAATCTCTGCAGCGCCAACTAAAAACAAGACGAATGCCGTGAAAGAGTCGGAAATATGCGTGTTAGCCAAAACAATGGTTGATAAGCTAACTGTTGTTGAGCTCAATGAGTCAATGGATATTGCAAAACAGATCAAAAAACTGCGAAAGAAGATTCGTGAAATTGAGCAAATCGAAAGTCGAATTGAAGCAGGTGACATTAATAAGCTGGACAAGGATCAACTAGATAAGGTGAAAAAGAAGCCGGAAATTTTAAAGGAATTGAGAAAAATTGAGGAGAGCTCTAGTTCGACTTCGAGTTCTAGCGTGCCGAATACATAATAGTTTTGAATTAATTTGGCTATGAAAAATCTTGTGTTAAATTATATGAATATACCGTTCATTTAATTTGAATTGAATACCATTGCCTGTCTCATCTCGCCGTACGCATGTCTGTTAAATAGTTTTAATAGATTTAATTTAAGACATCCTATAATAGTATCTATTTGTAAAATGTGTATGTAATGTGTTCGTAAATCAGTTCTATTTTGAGTTAGGCTTTTAAAGTATGTATTTAATTAAGTATAATTTATAAATGTAAAGGAATAAACCATAAATGCAGTTCAAAACTTTTCGTGTATACATTTACAAAAGCAAATCTTTTTAAAAAGAGTTTCCCATTGCTGTTGGAAACGGAAACAAGCCTGATTAATTCATTTCATCTATTTTTTGTTTTGTTTTGCAGGAAACATACTTATCATACTGCCGACGTACTACCACATTGTTAAATTAAACTATATGTTGTTAAGTCATTTCTTAACTGGCAACTTAAAAACATTTTCCATATGTATATTGCATGAGAACATGGAGAAGGAATATCTCGATGCTTTAGTTAACGCTTCAGCTGATACTGACACCTTAAAGATCGTTTTGGCCACTGCCATAATTGAGTCCTTGACACTTCCGATTTCATTTAAATATCTAATAGATACTGCATGCCGAAAAAAAGTGTTGTACGATGGAATGAGTAATAGCACTGAGGATAGATATGAATGGGTATCAAAAGATTGTCTCTTGAGAAGACAGCTAATACTCGCTGTTGAAGGTTGGTTTCAAATACACAACCAAAATAAATTTGATGTAAAATATTGGTATACTTTTTCAGGTGCGTCCGATTGGCATTGTTTTCTTTTGATATCAAAAAACACACTCAAAATGCTGAGAGAAACAAGCATTCCAATAATGCAGACGATGCATCTGGACCAAATCTGTTTGACTGTCAAGCTATTGTCTCCAAATACGGTTATTAGTGAATACTTAAGTTATACTATTTCACCGCCACCACTTATCAATGTACATCATACTGTACAGTTTCTAAAAAAGATTGATGTTTTGGATGAATCAGAGGAGGTGACATGGTTGGGCTGTCGTTTGATTGACTTACCAGTATCATGCCAACTTGGACGTATTTTAGTCTTTGGCATTTTGCTACAATGCCTGGATCCCATATTGACAATTGTCAGCTCTATGTCCACATCGGATCCCTTAAATATACCGTTCAATGAGGACATTGACCAATTATGGGACAAATTTACTATTTACATACAAAATTGCATTAAAAGCGAACGTGTACGCCTTGCAGAGCAGCAACTTTCAGATCATTTTATATACGTTCGCCTTTTTCAAGAATGGCAAAGTCGTTTAAAAAGTAATATTTCGCCGTTGTATCTGTCTGATGAGTACGACTTTATGCTTAATGGCCTCATGGAACAACTTAATTGCACACGCTCCAGAATTGTAAGTGCACTGAGAGCTGCCAATTTAGTGCACAATCAAGGTGCTTTAGGAATACAAAACGTCAACACTAAGTCATTTAACTGGTCATTAGTTAAAGCAGCCTTAACAGGCGGCATGTATCCCAACATATGCGCTGTGGACCCAAAGAAGAACTGCCTTAAGTCGGCAACCTCAGTCAACGTTCATATGCATCCCAACAGTGTGCTCCGTGGTTTTGGGCAACCATTTTGTATGTCCACTCAAAATATCTGCTCGCAGTGGATTGTCTGCTCCAGGGAAAAGAACAGTGTTAAACATGCAACTGTTGTTGTTCCACTGGCGGTGGCTATGTTTACTGGTAAGCTTAGTTTTCTTTCTTAGATTTACTGTGTTTCTCTTTAATTGTACATATTATATTTACAGGCTCCAGTAAATTAGGATTAGGACAGATCATTGAATCTCAGTCACCTTCGTCGAATAACGCAAGCGTTCATTTTTTTATAGACGAATGGATTTGGATGATTGTATCAAAGTCCGATTTTGAGCTGGTGATGAAAACGCGTCAACATTTTTTTCGAATCTATCAATATCTCTTGAAATTCTGTGCCGACCCGGATAAATGGCGTAACGACTCAAGAATTGTGACACAACATACTCAACTACTCAACACACTGTCAAGTGTATTTCAAAATGAGGACACAGCAGCCGGCTTTAAGGATTGTCTAAACATCGGTTTGCGACCTTCAATAAAACTTCCGAATTTGTATTTACTAAGTGTAAATTCGCACTTCATTTGGAATCAACAAAAAGATGAGGCCGAGGCTAAACTTAAGGTTAACTCAAATTCCATTGAGAGGAATTACTTTTTGCTTTATACAGAAACGAATCCCGGAAATGTTTATCAAAACAGCGATGCAAAAATGATTGAAAGTGTGCTTGGAAAGTTTGCACGCCCAATAGATTCACCAAAAAGACATATTTACGTTATTTTGTATTCAAAAAATCCGGATATGATGCTAAGCATTAGTCGTGCTAAAATTCAAAAAGACGAATTCATACTAAAGGAATATTTTAGGAATAAAGTTCCGGTAAACGAAATTGTGTAAGTATAAATATGTGTGTGATATGAAATAACCGGGAATCAAACAAACACATAGAATGCATAACTTCATATTCATTCGAAGTATATACTTTTTTTATATTATTCTTTATTTCGTAAAGATAATGAAGAAAACATTACTTTCAAAAATTCTTTTTGTAATTAAGTCTCTTACGATTTGATTCCCCGTTCTAACATTTTTTAATATTTATGCTTAATATTAACAAAACTCTATTACAATTTGAAGGGAACCGTGTGCAGCCTTAAATGTGAATGTTCCAAGCTTTGATGGCCGCCTAACAGCGTCCCTTATCGACAAAAGAGTTGGGAATTTAATTATGGAATTGTTTGCCTTCCGACACCGTTGGATACACAAAAATTAATTTGAAATGAATTTTAAAAAGTCATATTATCTAAAATTATGAAGTCAATCGATAAGATATATATAAAATTCGGAAAGTTTTATAATACATTTGGTTTATTTCTACAAAAATATTCGAGATTATTACAGAAAATGACATGTACATTCAAATACGTATACTGAAAACAGTACAGTAATTATTTTAAAACTATATTATGTTATAATAAAAATTATCAATGGCACCCACAAGATTTGACAATCATATTTCTATATTTCTTAAGGTTGACATTCTCGTCGTTCAGATGATATAGAACAGGCAAAGCGCCCAATCGCGTTGGAGCACAACATGGTTTGGGTACCTTTTTGGGTTCGAGCAAGTGTACCAAAGTTTGGACAATCGCGTGATTTGTCGCATTCATATGTGCGTTCAGTGGAAAATTGCACTCTCCGCTGCAATAGAAGGCACCATAACCTTCGGGTGCGATTATCCAATCATGCCAGCCCAAATCCTTGAAGTCAATATAGAGTGTTTGCATCTGACAGCTACGCGTATTTTCCATGGTGTTCTCCAAAAATGGATTAGCTGGTTCCGACTTCTTCTTTTTACGCTGATGCACAGTGCTGCGTTTGGTTCTCTTCTGATTACTATGTGAAGAAGTTGCTTTAATGAGTTCAGGACCACGGAAGAATCCAATCATAAAGGGCTGATATTCATCATCCACTTTGACTCTGCGATGCACTAGCCCAATATCGTCCAGTTTAATTTCACGATCCGGCTTATTGATAGCATGTGCACCAATATAAATGCCATGATTCTCTCGGGGATTAATCAACCAATCATGCAAAGCTTCTGTCACATTCAGCTCCAACCAGCCAACATAATCTCCAGTTGTATTGACGGATGAAAGTGGCTCCATTGTATTTTGAGACGATGAGCCCGAACGTATCATATAGACTGTAACTGTAAATTGCTTGTTAGTAGTTAACCATTTGCCTTCATTCGAATTTTGATATATTCGCAGTTCTGCCATCATTAGATAATTGTCACTTGGAATATCAGTTACTTCGAACCACAAACGGCTTCCATGCTCATGCCGCATTTCTTCCACATTGTGATTACGCTTGTTTAAGAACGTCATTATAATATCACTCTCGTCTATGGCACGCTTGTCGAGATCCGTTATGAAATTCTCTTCACTCTCATCTGCGTCGCGCTTGGATCGTCTGTGATCATTATCATGATCATTATTATTGTTACTTTTATTAATAACGAGACCTTCTTCTGCAGTAATGCGATGATAAACGTCGAGCAGAAACTTGGGTGCTGATTTTCTTAGGGATAGACCATGGCTTCTATGATGCAAAGGACGATCTGCTATGCCCAAGAATTCCAATATTTCATATGAAACATCCAACTTGTCGTCATCGCTTAGCACACGTTGCATTACTGTCTGATCTTTGCCATTATCTATGTATATTCCTGACTGTGTTGAGTGTGTATATGGCACAGTAAATACAATAAAAAGTAGCCAAAGCGACGCTAAAACAATCACAGATGGTGTCATGATTGCTTTCGACTATAAATAAGCGTTTCAAGCTAACTGCATCTGGTTTATCTTAAATAAATTTGATATGTTTCTCCAAATTTTAATTGTGTAGTTATTTTATGTGTACATTGGAAAATTCCTACACACTTGTATCTGTATCCAGTTCGTTGTATGTATCTTAATCTCATGGATGCATTTTTTTCTTATACCTATTTCTTCACAAGTTGGCAGGGCTGTGATCATGATCTACAGGGCAGCGATAATCGGGAACCCGTTTTGTTGGTTCCGTGACGCCGTAGTTTGTGTAATACGTTAATAGTTTCTTAAAAACGTACACTAATTAGCGTTACTTATAATTAGTAAATCACTGCATAAAATTTGTTGCTGTATTAAAAATGCTAAGTTTTTTTAATTAATATACATTTAACATAAAATGAATGAACAATAATTACAAATATTTAGTTTCAAAATTTGTTGTTAAATCTAAAACACAAAAAATAAAAACCATTTAGTTTGCATTTGTCATCGCATTTTCTAAAAAATATAATCAACCACGCTCCGGTCATCGCAAAACTTTTGCGTTTTGCGATTTGAATACAATTTTGCGATTCCGTTTTTGAAGCTCTCCGGCAATCGCAAAAGATGTGTTCCGTTTTGATTTTCTTATTATTTATTCACATGCGTACATGTTTGCAAATGCACTGTAAACCTTTTATTTAATTATTTATTAATTTTTCTAACTTTACACTACTAATTTGTCTTGCAACATGAAAAATCAAGTGTTTTATGAAATCAACACTATAAGTCATCAAGCCAAATCGCAAAGTTTTATCGATATGACAAATTCTCCATCAATGAAATTTGAAGTAGTGTCCGTAAAGGTACATTTAAAAACTCAGCATACACTCATTTCGAATATTAGGTATGGGAAAATAATTTTAAAACATTAAGGAATTGAATAAAATTGTTTTTTAATTTTATTCTGTTGTTTTTTTATACGAAACTTACAATATCCCTTTCAAATCATAAGCTTAACTTGACCGCAATGCAAATCGCAAACATTTTGCGATTTGCGATTAATTGGTTACTGACTTAAGACGAACATAAATATAAATATTTAAGTCAAAACAATTGAATTTAAAAACCGCTCGTATAAACGCAGTAAGTATCGATAGCGATAGATATTTTTAAATCTGAGTGTAGCGCGTAACAAAATGTTCTTTTTTTACACTCACGAGTCGAATGCTTAAATAATCGAACTATCGTGAAGTAGTTCATTTATTTCGATTATTTGCGCAGTAACAAATCAGCTGATCCGCTATAACAAAATACATATGTATGTATGTATTGTACGTATATGTATTTATATATGTAGTTGGGCATCTGTAGTCGCAACACCAACCAGAAGAGAAACGCAATCAGTAACAAGTTTGCTGAGCACAAGCAAAAAAGTACGAGAATTCTATTAGTGAGTAATTACATAGCTATAGTCAATGAATTGTTGGTGTTTTTAAATGTATACATAGCATACTATGCATATATACATACATACGTACGTACTATTGCAGTTTTGAAGTGAAAGTCGAAAAGTGTGTGAAGAAAATGTCGTTTATTCAAATAACAAGACTTTTATTTATTATATATTATAAATAGACATGTGCCTTCTATTAGCAGAATAATTATATATTATACATATATGTGTCTTTATATGTATTCCCATACATACTATTTAATCAAACCAGTTTCAATTTCGCAGTCGAATCTTTGAATAATACATGTAGTTTAAGAAGAATGAATCAATTATAATCAATGAAATTATAATTTTTTCTTTCTTTTTTTTTTAAAATAGTCCCCTGGGTGACAATCATTCAATTTTGTGACCAGGATATATAATATATAAAGATAATATAATAAATATAATAAAGATAAATGGCCGTTCATTTTCATGCACATAGAGAAAGGCTTTCAAGTTCAATGTTGAATCAAAATACTTAGTTATTTATTTTAAAGCTGCGCAGCTTACAAACATATTCGTATATACACAGATGACACATATACATATATGTATGTGTATGAATTTTATATGATGTCACCATCAAATTATATATCTATATATATTTACATTATATGTTTGTATGTAACGATAAAAAGAGAATATTTGTAGGTGGTTCACGCAACCTAAATAAGCGTCCAATGTTGCTTATGTACTCTTCTACATAACAAAAATATTTCGTTTTCTCTATTTGTTGATCTTTAGATCTGCCGGTATAGACAAACATATCAAACTGTTTTAATTTGTATGCAAACCAGTCTCTCATGCTATCCTCAGACAAATATAGCATTAGTAATATAGTGAGAGAACAACTTTGAAATCAATATTTCAATAACATACCAATAAAAATCAGCCTATTATATAATATAGATGTCAATGGTCAGTAATATAAAACAAAATGTCCTCTTCCCATTTCGATTCCGATCAAAACATTCGAAATCGCAATTAACTTTTCCGAATTCATAATTCTGATGGAAAATTTGGTTTAAAAAAATATGCTTTGAATGAGAAGTATTCAAAGTTAGTTTTATAAGATAATAACGATTGCTATTTCTTTCGAAATCAGGATTTCAAAATCGAAAATGATCGTAATGAAAACTTCTCAGCAATGGGGGCATGTTGTTTTTATACCGCTTTCCAATACAAATTGATTAAAAGGGTAGAGGTGTCATCGTTCCTAAAGAATTTTTATATATTCATAACTTACTTATTCCTTTAAAATTATATTTCATAGTTTGCTTCTAACATTCTCGACTAGAGAATTCCTTCTTCTTAATAATGGATTTGGGTGTGTCTCAATAGAACCCATTTTGGAAATAACTTTATATTTGCATGTATTTCGCGTTATTTTGTTTGCGAATGTATTATGATTTCATTTGTATACCAAAGACATGCATACAGTGTTAATTATTAATTTAATTAACTCTCATTGCGTGACTGGGAGTATTAAGCATACGTTCACATACATATATGTAAATATGTATATAAAATACGTATGGTAACATGAAATATAATTTCCTTTGGGAATGTTAACATTTAAATATTAAAAGTATTATTAAGAACTGCAAAATGTTTTGAACTAAACGTAACTATTAAGTAGCTAGCTTTTCATTATCAGTTCATCAGCACAACAGTCGTGAGCTTCTGTTGCGAGGGAAGCTTTACAAAACTAATTTCCAGCATAAGAAAATAAAATTTGAAAATTAAATTCTAAAATTATATTGGCATAATGAAAATCCCAGGTTTGTTAACGCCCTTCTAGCAGAATCAAAGTCTTAAAAAGTTCGAGCGAAAAGATTGTACAAGATATTTATTGAAATAATTATCATAAATTTTGAATATAAAAAAAAACTAAATATGGAATGACCATAAATGTTGTTATTTCAGAGTTGCGAACTAAAAAGGATTCGAAGATGGATGAACTTAAAGGATTCTTCAAGCAGGCCGGGCAAGAGTTCCTCAATGCTGCTGGCCAAGCTGCTATGGGTGCCGCAAAGGAAGTTGTTGGCTCTGTAATCAACGAAATATTTATCAAAAAGGAGGCCGATACGAAGCGTGTACTACCAAGCATTAAAAACATGCGAGTTGTAAGTGAAAACAATCAATTTAATAATATAGGAAACACCATATTATTAATACAGTCGTACATGCATTCATTGATAACTCTTATACTTACATTCATTTAATTAAATTGTAAACATTAAACTTAGCAACCTTTGCAAAATGCTGCTGTACAAGTACAAGTATTTAATGGTAACGTAAGTACTTACAGTTAACAAGTGCGCTCCTTTGCAAGGATAATACGCTGTCGTAAATGTTTTCTATGTGTTTGTTTGTGTTTTTGTGTTGTCATCAGTTTGAACATAGTTTGTATTCTAATTTACACTCGGAACTGTTCCGAATTTCACACGTTTTTAAGAAAACAAAACGAACAAATTTTGTATGATTTCTTTTGACTCCGATTTCAAATCAGCTTAGAAGCAATCCTTTTGTTAATAAAAAAAAGGTTTTTTTATAAAGAAAACAAAAAAAAAACAATGTACTTCAAATTTCTGTTTTAAAATTCCGCTTTCGGAATTCGGAACAGGTTTAAGTTTTTTATACATTATTATATTTTGTTTTTTACGAAAATATGAATAGAAAGCATAGTCAAGTTTGTGAATCAGTTTTAAATACTTTTTAAACTGTATCATTTTTTGTTTTGTGAACAAGAAATCTTCACTAAGAGTATATAAATTTCTGAAGCTGTAATAATCATAAATGTAAAGTAAAGTTTTAAGATTATTTACTTATTAAACGTATAACTTATTTTGATAGAAACCAATTTAGTTAACACTTGCATTTAATTAAGGCTCAGCAGGGAATTTTAAATAGGTATGTATTATACATATTTTCAAAATTTCTTTTCGACCTATTGACTCATCCTTTATTGTTTCAAAATGGCCGATTTTAACTGAAGTATTAAAATAACAATTGTTGTAATATGATATTCATTGCCCGTTCAGTGATAATTGAGTCAATTTTCTCACGCCAATTATAAAATTGTCATGCTACTTAGTCATTCCAATGGCTTAAACAAAGCTCCTAAACAGGTTTTTACACTGCAATAAACTATCGTACTTATGTATAATTACACTATATTGTCATGTAAAAACAGCTTAAAACATTTCCTGTACACATATGTAACATACCTAGCAATATTTTTATTTAAGTTGTCTTATTATTACTATTACAAATATATATAAATCAGACCTAAAAGCATTAAATTAGGTTTATGAAAATATATATTTTGTCAGATATTTTAGCTTTGAGAAAACAGTCCTTACCTATTAGATCTGAAGTATAATGTTATCTTTCTAGTTGGGTGAAAATAATGCCAGTCCTGGACAAAACTACGATGTGCAGGATTATGAAACACTGCTGAACAACAGTCTTCAAAATGGATCCCTATTCGAGGATCCCCTTTTTCCGGCTAGCAATGAGTCGCTAATGTTTTCACGTCGACCAGATCGCCACATTGAATGGCTGCGTCCTCATGTAAGTCTAAACAACATTTGATTTATATAAAATGTTTGCATATGTCTGATATATATTATTTTTTAAAAATTTTTTTACAGGAAATCGTAGATAATCCGCAATTTTTCGTCGAGGGATATTCCAGATTTGATGTGCAGCAGGGAGAACTTGGAGATTGCTGGCTTTTGGCAGCTACTGCAAACTTGACAAGCGAATCATCTTTGTTTTTCCGCGTTGTTCCTCCAGAGCAAAGTTTCGAAGAGAATTATGCAGGAATATTTCATTTTCGGTTCTGGCAATACGGTAATTTATAATTTAAATTTGTGTAGCTCATAGTTGTTCAACAAATGACTCTTTGAAGCTTAAATTTATTAATTTATTTCTAATGATACGAAATGTCATTAGACGGTGCTAACTTTAATAATAAAATGTAATTAAATAGGTAAGTGGGTCGATGTGATTATTGATGACCGCTTGCCGACCTATCGCGGAGAACTGCTTTACATGCACTCGGCTGAGAAAAATGAATTCTGGAGTGCCCTTTTGGAGAAAGCATATGCCAAGTATGATGACGAGACATTATCAAATTCAAAATCAATATTTATTCACTTGTGCTTATGTTCCAGACTCCATGGATCGTATGAGGCTCTTAAGGGAGGCACCACATGCGAGGCCTTGGAAGATTTTACTGGGGGTGTCAGCGAGTGGTACGATCTTAAAGAAGCGCCAGCCAATTTATTCACCATTCTGCAGAAATCAGCGGAACGTAACTCCATGATGGGATGCTCAATTGAAGCAGATCCCAATGTGACAGAGGCTGAAACACCGCAGGGTCTTATACGAGGACATGCTTACTCCATAACTAAGGTTTTATTAATAACTACTTATTTCGATAATAACTAGAATTATATGTCATGATAATCTACAGGTATGCTACATTGATATAGTGACGCCAAATCGACAAGGCAAGATTCCAATGATACGAATGCGTAACCCATGGGGTAATGAAGCAGAGTGGAATGGTCCATGGAGCGACAGTTCGCCCGAGTGGCGATATATACCTGAAGAACAGAAGCAAGAAATTGGATTGGCTTTCGACAGAGATGGAGAATTTTGGATGTCTTTTCAAGATTTTCTATCTCATTTCGATCGTGTTGAAATTTGCAATTTGTCCCCGGATTCTTTCTCAGTGAAAGAGGACGAGCAGCATAGCGGTAAACGTAAATGGGAGATGTCCATGTACGAGGGCGAATGGACGCCCGGTGTAACGGCTGGTGGTTGTCGAAACTTCTTGGAAACGTTTTGGCACAACCCTCAATACATCATTACATTGGTTGATCCTGATGAAGAGGATGAGGAAGGCCATTGCACACTTATTGTTGCCTTAATGCAAAAGAATCGTAGATCCAAGCGTAATCAGGGAATGGAATGCCTAACAATTGGTTATGCTATCTACAGCTTAAATGAACACGATCTTCAAAACCGACCACAAGGAGTTAATTTCTTCAAGTACAAGTCTTCAGTTGGACGTTCGCCTCACTTTATTAATACCCGAGAAGTAAATCAAGTTGAATTTTTGCAATATATCGATCGATTATTAATTATTATTATATGTTTTTAAACAGGTATGCGCTCGATTTAAATTACCTCCCGGTCACTATCTAATTGTGCCGTCAACTTTTGATCCAAATGAGGAAGGAGAATTCCTAATTCGTGTGTTTTCAGAAACTCAAAATAATATGGAGTGCGTATACAAAACAAATGAAGAAGAGTTTGTATATTAGATCTAATTCGGCTGCAAATTAAATTTACTTTTGAATCTTTTATACGAAATGCAATATGCAAGGGGTGGGTATGCGACTACATTAATAATTGTATGCATGTCTATCATTTCTCATATAATATATATATATTATACCTGTGCGTAAAATCAGCAGTATTAGTCAAATTCAAAAATTTCAAATTATATCGTGTTTTTAAGTTGCAAGTTGTTTAAATTCAAAAAATTATTAGTTTCCTTTGGTTTTCTTTGAAGAAATACAATAACTTAAACAGAAAGTATTGAACTCTATAAATGAGCCTAATCTAAGCTTTTATTTTACTCACAGGTGTATTTTAGTTGCGTTTCGTTTTATTAGTCATTCCATTCTTACATAGTAGTTTAATTCTCTTCTTAGCGAAATCCCCTAACACTTTAGTTTAATTTTTTTTTGGTTTTGATTTTAAAGAGGTAAAGTAAGATATACTGTTGAAATTATATATTTTATTATGTATATATTTTGATTACAAATATAAGCTTAAAGTAATAAAAACAATGTCAAGTAAACCTAAAACAATCTAGTCTATTTTTGTAAACTAACATTTATCGTGTATTTCATTTACATAACTAAAACCCCTAATTTAATTGGTATCGTATATTGCAAACATGAATTTGGAGTTTCAAGAAAACATAAGTTTTTGTTATGTTTTATGACTTCTGCCTGTGGACACCCGTTAAATATATCCTCAACTTAGCTTAGACTTAGAATTCCAACAGCCAGATTCTTCCAGTACAATATAACTAAATATTCCTTGCATTTTCATCACTCAATTTTTCACTTTTATATAGAGAGAATGATGATCATGTTGGATACGGAGACAATTCTGACAAGGTAAGAAAATACATAAAACAGCAATTGATTATTTTGATTTTAATGTCGGTTTTAAAGGTATTGCCAGGTATGCCAACACCAAAGTCCGTCGATCCACAAAAAGACGGTTTACGTCGATTATTTGATAGCATTGCTGGCCAAGATATGGAAGTAGATTGGATGGAGCTTAAACGCATCTTTGATCACTCAATGCGAGATGGTAAGTTCATAACGAATATGAATATATTTGAAAGGCTTTTGGCTAATATACACTTGTTGTTTATAATTTTAGATTTGCCAAAGGCTGTTGTTTATAACCGGATAACAGCTAACAATGCATTTGAGTCTCAGGCGGGCCCTGGGGGAGAAGAAGGCAATGCCTGCGGTTTACTCTCCCTATTATGTGGACCATTCCTGAAGGGTACTCCGTTTGAGGATCAGCTGGGAATGCAAGATCAGTCGAACAAAAGGTTAATAGATGATCAACCATCTGGCAACACAGCTGGTAAGTTTAATTGCAATTTAAATAAAATATAAATTCATATATTTTCGTACACACCTTATAGCTATAGTCGACGAGACTCATGGCTTTTCCAAAGATGTTTGCCGTTCTATGGTTGCAATGCTGGATGCAGATAAATCCGGGAAACTCGGTTTCGAAGAGTTTGAGTTATTACTCACTGATATAGCCAAGTGGAAAGCTATCTTTAAAGTATACGATACTGAGAATTCAGGAAGAATATCAGGATTTCAGCTCCGAGAAGCACTTCAGTCGGCTGGCTATCATTTGAACAATCGCGTTCTTAATGCTTTAGGACATCGATATGGATCCAGAGATGGGAAAATTGCATTTGATGATTTTCTCATGTGTGCCGTTAAGATTAAAACATATATAGGTAGTGTAAAGAGTTACATTTGTAAATCATTTTATAACGTACCTGTAATAATTGCAGAAATATTCAAAGAAAGAGATGCTGAGAAGAACGAAACTGCTACGTTTACTTTGGAGGAATGGATTGAACGGACAATATATTCCTAACTACATTCAAAAACAAACCAGCTATTTAATATATATAAACATAATATTTACGTGTAATATCGTTCTTTATTATCGAATTTTCTTATACAATTGTCTTCAACTAGTTTTTATACCGTTTACTATTAGATATGAATGTGCGAAGTGTAACGTTTTCTGTTCAAATAAGCCAATAAATGTTGCCTGAAAAAAATATTGCGTCTTTCTGGAGAGATGGCATTAATAAATTGATTAATTTAGAAACTGATGCTATTAGATATGCGATAGCTAGAGAGACTGCCTCAACATGTTCCAAGAATATAAAGCTAGGGACGGCAAATATGGTAGGTAACTTTATAAATATAAGAACGTGCTTCACCCCAAATCGATGAGAAAGATTCAAAGCCACAAATAGCACTTCACGTAATCCTCAAAGTTTCTGTTCCATTTAGGCAAACTTTTGTGCATGGCTTCACTGACTAAAGCAACTAGCAACCTCAATGTTCAACACCTTCATAAGGTACCAAATAAAACCTTCCTACACTTTGTGGAAGCTCGATTTAAGTCTGAAGCATGATGCATCTTTTCGCGGGTTAATGACTTTATTTGCATTATTATTCTGATTTATTTAGTAAGACTTAATCCATAAATCAGAACAAATGTTTTACGGATTTGCTACTAGTTAGTTTCTTAATTAAATAAACATATTTATTTCTTAAATTATGTATTTTGACTACTTGACGATAATGCATTAACTGCGGCCGGCCGACGTTGAGTGTTCGTCACATTCAATGAACATATGCAATATAGTATTATATGTATGTAAGTATGAATATATTTATGAGTTTTTTTTTTTTGGGATGAATTGCGCATTTGTGAAAAAAGCACATACTTATGTACATACGTATTTTGGTTTGTTTGTTATATATATACACAGAATGTAAGCATATATGTACTATGTTTAGATTTATCATACGGACATATTTAAATGAAGTTAACAAACAATAGATTAGATTAGAAAAAACAAAGTTTGTTAAATTATGCATGGCCATGCAAAGCGGATGTATTACAATACATATGCTCGCCTGAGCTATTTAACGTGTCTTCGATTATTTTTAATGGTTCATTATTTGTTTTGCCAGTTGAATCATGGCTAATATCCATTGCTCTATGCAAGCTGCCTCTACGATTTCCTTCAGGGACGTTCCCAGTACCACTTGCTGTTTGTAAATGTTGCATGTTGAAGCAATGCTGCAAGTTTTCGTTATCATATAGGCTTATATCTGCAGTGCACTTGGCAACTTCATTAATTGGATCAGCAAATGATGAGACATTGTCGAATGTCAATGGGCCGGTTGGTAATTCCGAGCTTAACGAGCTGCTTGATTCTCTTCTGGTGAGTTTGGTTAAACTTGGCATTGATAACTGTTGATATCTATTTCTGATTGAATCGACCACATCAAAGAGATTCTTTGCATCCATTGCCAAGATGTGTGCAGCCGATAGCATACTCCTGCAAAAATAAAAATATATATCAAATCTTTTATACTTTTTGATAGTGCTTGATCTACTTACTTTCGGTATTCATTATCCAGAGTAGTATCGTTGTATTGATGTGCTAGCCGCATTGCTGAGACCAACTCATGCATGTCTTTTGATAGCACTTTGTGCGCCATTTCCACTTCTCTGCAGAAGAAAAAGAAAGGTGATTATAATTATATGTTCATATCATGCTGACATAATAAATTACTTTAAGGCTTGGGCCGGAAACAGTATTGAAATTTTGTCCACGGACTTAAGTAGATTTCTTAGTTCCACACCAACACTTTTAACCAAATGTAAGTAGCCATCTATGTGCGACTTTTCCACGCCTTGTGAGAGTAACATTATTGACTTGACCACAGCCGTTGTGGCACAGTAAACCTCGTCATTAGCGCGATTTATTGGCCGAATGGAATCTTGGCTATCGCCATTTCTTGACTTTGAGCTATTGTTTTCTTCTGCTGCCGCTAAGTAATCCAATTGATCCGATGAAGAGTTGTTTGATTTTTGTGGATAGACATTTGGATTTTGTATATTTGGTCTTGTGTAGGCATTTGAACAATCTGGTAAGCTGGCTGGGCCACCTGATAATAATTCTGGTTTGTAAGACTGATGTTTGGCCATAACCTCTGCTCCAACTCCAATGCCAATTCCAGGTGGTATTGAGCTGGATCGCTTTCTCTGCAAGAACAGACTTTAATGCATCATTTAGTCTACAAAGTTTACAAACTTACAAGCATTTCCTCTTGATACAACCATTCCCCATCGCTGTTACTGTCCTTGCGTTGTTGCCTAAGTTTATCACCAATTGGATTGGGCATAGTCTGTAAAATAAATGTTGTACTTTATATAGTTAGCGACTGATTTATGCATGTTGGCTAATAAATAACTTAACAGATAAACAACTAAATAATATTTTTAAATCATAAAGAAAGGAAATGGAAAAAAAAAGCGTCCTTTTGCATGTGTCAGCATAATACATCGTCCAGTCAAACCTGATTAGTTACATCAAAATTTTGTGGTATGCAAGCTGCGCCTTCCATCATATCGCTATTAAAATCAGCCTGAGCTGAGAAAGTAAGCATCGTATTCCGCCGGTCCCATTCACGTTGAATCTCATCTAGATCGTGCGTTGAAGTTTCGGTAAACAAGTTGATTGGTTGCCCGCTAGGGCAATTATAAGCTTGTGCTATTTGATTGGGATTCATTATGGATGAGATAGAATCGCATTTCTGTTTTACGGACACACAGGTTCTGAGGCCAACTCCGCCAAAGTCGTAGATTTCTTCGGGCAGAGATTCGCATTCAATGGAAGTTTTCATTTGTTGGCGATATGTGTTAAAGTGACTCTTGCGTTCCATGCTTCGGGAACGATCTGATGAGCATGTGCCCGGCTTATGAAAGATCATATTTTGTGCTGCCATTAATGATTGATGACGCTCCAGACTGCCACCCTTTGAGTGCATCGGCGGCTTCTCGATTGCTGGTTGATGCCTTTCAAGACTGCCATACAAGCTGTAACCTGAGTTCCTTGCCGTTTGGCTGCTTGATTTACTATCCATTTGCATTTGCATGTGATCCATGTTAAAATCATTCTCCGTATGCGGCGCACATATTATAAAATTATTCTTTAATGGCAAATGCTCGGTGGAAAATGCTGTGACCTGGGGCTTTATATTCATGGGGTGTAAATTAGCTGGCATATGGGATGAATCAAATGAACTAATTACAGATAGTGGCGATGGATTAAGGTTTTGAGAAGAGATGCTATTAGTTGGAAGTTTGATTTTATGCTTTTCAGAATCAGCAGCAGCAACCGGATCAAGTTTTAAGAGCTCCGCTGCTGGGAGTTTAGTAGTTTTAAGCGAATGATTCGATTTACTGGCATCTATGCCTACGGATAAAGTATTAAATACCGAGGCGGGCGTGGTGTAGGCCGCAGGATTAATGCCTCGCTTCTGGTTTTCCATCATTAGCCGGGCCAGCACTGCGGGATTTTGTGCAATGATATATGTCTGAGGTACAGCTCTGTTTTCCTCGTTTATATTCATTATGCTTGGCATATCTGTAAAACAATTTTTGGAAATCAAATAAGAGTGGTTTGTAATTGATGGCAGCAATATTACCAATATCATTAACTGTACGGGATGGTTTCAAAGGCGGAATGTCGCTATCCTCACTGCATATCCAAGAAGTAGTTGCCACACGACGCTGCTCCCGTCTTAATGTTTCAGATAAGTTCATGCTGTCTTCTAGTAAAATTTCACTAAATTGCCAAGAACATTTAAATTAAATAAGTTCAATACACAATATTCAAATATGTTGTACTAAACATACTAAAGAGTTTCCTTGATCCGCTTAAAATTGGGCCTCTTCAATGGCTCATAGGCCCAACATTGAGACATAAGCGAGTACAATCTGGGCGGGCAGTTTGGTGGCAAAGGTAATCTCTCTCCATTTTCCAGCTTTGTGATAACGTCACTATTTTTTACGCCTTGAAATGGTTTAACACCCAGCATAAGTATCTCCCAAATGCAAACACCTAATCGCAAAAATCACAATAAATAGAAATAAATGTCATTAGAGAATATAATTATTTAATTTTCTGTCTTTCACCAACCAAACATCCATACGTCACTAGCTGTTGTGAATCTTCGAAAATTGATAGACTCCGGAGACATCCATTTAATGGGCAGCGCAACTGTAAGATCAATTTGCTTAAATATATTTGAAATATTAAGTATACACGTTTGACTAACCTGTGGGTGTGGAGTGATAATAGGATTGATCGGAAACCCAACGCGACAAACCAAAATCAGCCAGCTAAAATTGTTTAAAAATTAGGCACAAATGAGTTATTTATAAACTATTTTATTTACCTTGACACAGGTGGGAGAGCTCACAAGAACGTTTCGTGCGGCAATGTCTCTGTGAACAAATTTCTTTGATTCCAAATAGCTAAGCGCTGTCGACAATTGGTAGCAATATTTCAGCAAAGTTCCGTGACTTAATCTGTCAAATATGCACAAATGTATAAACAATAAGCATACAGTTGCTAAAGATTATTTAAGGTACCTAGCTTTGTTGGCTTTTAAGTAGGCTCGCAGCTCTCCCAGCTTAGCCAACTCCATAACTATCCAAATAGGCATAATACTACAAATTCCAATCAACCGAATAATGTGTGGATGATCAAACTTTTGCATTATATCTGAAATGTGTAATTAACAAAGTAAAGTTGGTTAGTAAACAAGTTCTCTGCAATGCAATTAACTTACAAGCTTCGGCAAGAAAGTTTTCTGTCTTTTCTGGATCCTCATTTGCTTTACAAGTTTTAACGGCAACTTGTATAACATCATATTTGGCATCGCTTTGACTGCTTTGAGCACTTTCATTCGCTTTACTCTTTGATTTGGCTGATATTGGCAATGTATATGCTCCAACATAAACGTCTCCAAACTGACCGACACCAATTTTAGCACTAAGAACTATTTGAGATCGTTCCAGCTCGTAATTGCGCACTAAAATAACAAACAAAATATCAAGTTATTCTAAGAGAACTCAAACAAAATATTTACAAATATCAAATATATTTATAGCTAACCTGTAGGTGTGGAGTAATCACCTTCCCCTTCCAACAAACCGATTTCTGCATAATCATCCGTAAGCATAGGTTTACTTTTAATCGGGGATGATGTGCTTGGATCGTCTCGCAATGCAATTGGTGTTTTCGTTATGCTTTCCACGTTCTTAACGTTTGACTCTCGTTCCCAAATTGTGAATCCTAAATCTTTTGTTAATAGTCTGCAATATCCATCAATAAGGTCGGCAATACTTTCAGCGGTCTAAAGATAATATACATAATTAGGTTCGACAATAAATAATTAATCAATTGTGAAATTTACATTGACTCCGTTGCACGTTATAATTAAATTTTCCTCGATATTGGATGCAGAAATTTTGATTTGCGTTTTGATTTTTTGACAATTGCAATTTAAATTTTGTAACTCCAATTCCGTAGACTTATCTTTCGAGAGTTTTTCTTTTGGAAGAGCGCAGGTTTTAATAGCAACGACATCTTTAAACTGTGCCACGTTCCTTAAACTTGCTTGTGGGTGTGTCTGATAAGAGATTCCTGTATGGCATACAAAATTTATATATATATATTGCTTAAAATAAATAAACCAAAATGATTACCAATGTGTGGACCAACATGAAGAATTCCAGAAATATTCCATGCAGAGCTTAAGGTTACCGAAAATTGTTCAAAGTCCGTTAAATGAAAGCTTTTTAGCAAATCAAAGAACCTGTAGAATTGTAAAAAAAATACACATTTCCGATTTGAGCGTTATAATTAATGAATTAATAAACGTTTTAATGCATACTTTGTTAAGTACTCAATGTCGTTATAGTTGTAGACCTTCTTGTATCCGACCTGTATCATTTTCTTCAGATTCTTTGGCTTTGTTGTGATTATCACAGATTGCGGAATAAAACATTTAAATCCAATTTCCTTTTCAATATAATCAATATGTTGCTTCTTATCTGGCGCTTTCAGCGTTATATTCTTGAAGTAATGTCTTATACCCAAACAGCACAGTTGAACTGCCAACTCAGCATCTACAGAAGTTATATTCGCTTGAATATAATCTTCCTTAACCTGTTTAAAAATTTAAATTTTATAAAAATTTTAAAGATATCATATTGTATCTCACCTGGTCAAAATAGTAGAAACAAGTTGTTTTATCTTCGTCAAATAAATCCTGAATCCTGTGCGGCACATAACGCACACGCAGCTCCACACGCCAAACTCCTTTGGTAATGAAACGTCTGCCCTGCTGCGGATCCTTGTTCTCAGTAAGCTCTGCCTTTAATGGATCATTGTTGGGGCAATCTACATTGGAGCAGCCCGGCGACAATATGTGCGACAAAACCTTGTCCATTAACGTTGTTCTAGCCAACCATAGTACCTGATAAATAGCATCACCCGTTAATTTTGGAATTCTAAAATTAAACAGCTCTGTTTCCGTTTCCGGTTTTAAAACGGCAACGGGACATTTACATACTTCTTTGGTGATCACATTTAGCATACGACATGCATAACGCTGAATACTCGGCGGCGGTTGACCATCTTTACCGAACTCTTCCACGGTTCTTTTGATAATGTGAAATACCGTTTCATTTTTACTAAAGCCAATTGCCTTGAAACTCTTGTTTGGCATGTGTACATGGAGAACATAATCTTCCGTATGTGCTTATAGAATTATAATAATAGAATATGCAATATTAGATATGATTCCAAGTTCGACAAACCATTTTAATTTCAATTAGAAATACTTACATTCATTGCTCCTTTGCGGCTGATTACATTGGTTGATCTCCGCAGTATTCATGTTCCAAATAAACCGCACTCTAGGCGATAATATATATCAATTCACCACCTATATTTATGAATGTTAATTTATTAAATTTATTTATATATGTATCTATGTATAGCTAGTATACAAATGACCTAATGATTATATTGCAACATATGTCTAAATAGCAAACACATCTTTGCCACGCCCCCGCCTCCGCTTCCACACCTGAACTATAATGCCCACTCCACCCACTCAAGTCTGTCTCAAACTCTGCGATCGATTAAATCCGAATGTTGAATCTCTCTATTGAAGAAAAGTATGTATTTATGTACATGTGTGCATACATACATATGTACATATACACATATGCAACTCTTATATGCAGTGTTCGCTGGCTTATAAATTTCATGTGCCTTTTATTGTTTATTGAAGTCTCGTCTGTCTGCTTGTCTGTCCGTGTATAACAGTTATTTGCAGACACTGTAAGCTAATTTGCAATAAGCGATATGAGCAGCAATACTATGTTATTTAATTATTGTAATATTTGAAAACAGTAATTACTTCCCCTTACGAACTCTTCTTCTTTTTAGATATTTCTATTCATAGGAGGAGTGCCATTAAGTTGTACATGGTACAAAAGGGTATTCACACAGAAGCAGATACAAAACGATTCATATGACGTCACAAATGAACTGAATTAATCGATTTCTTAATACAAATGTCTTGAAACTGAAGAACGAAACAACGATTCTAAATTAATACAAAATCACTCCAAAGTGAGAACACCAATAAAAAAACATGTCGGAAACTGTCAAATCGAATCAAAACAAACAAGTGGCAAAAGCGATTTATCGAGTACGTAACGCAACCCTTGTGAATCTCGATAATTTGTAATAGTATATCGATATTTTGGCTATCGTCTATCAAGTATTCTATTAACAAATGTATTTTTCTTCTTTGGTAACTAAGCGTCTTTAAAGTGCAGCCCTATAGAATAAGTGTGCTCAAATTACACAAATTTTAAGCTTGTTCAAATGTACACCTTATTAACAGTTTTAAAATCTTAATGTAAGTAGACCAAAAAACATGTCGAACATTGTGAACATGCCACAACTTTATTGATTTACAAAATATATGTACGTTTTGTACACGTCCGCAGTGCAAAGAAAATGTCAGACTCGGAAGTCAGCAATATGTCAGACAGTGGATCTGAAGATGGATCGATATCGAACAAGTCGCAGCGTAGTGCTAGATCCAAATCTGGTTTTCGCTCAAGATCAAGGTCTGTGTCTAGATCTAGATCTAGATCCAGATCATCTCGATCACGTTCTCGTTCGGTGCACTCGAGATCAGGGTCTGAATCGCCACAACCTCAGGGAGGACGAAATCGCCGTACCGTGGACTCTGAGGAGGAAGAAGATGCACAGGGTGAAGAAATAGATTCTGAAGAATATGAAGAAGAAGAGAACGAGGACCATCCAAGGAAAAAAAAGAAGAAGGAACGCTTTGGTGGCTTCATTATTGATGAAGCTGAGGTGGATGACGAGGTAGAGTTGATAAGATTACTTTTAATTTGATTTACTTATATTGTTTTTGTAAAATGTAAAAGGTTGATGAAGATGATGAATGGGAAGAGGGTGCAAATGAGATCGGCATTGTTGGCAATGAAATTGACGAACTGGGCCCAACTGCCCGGGATATTGAAATTAGACGCAGAGGAACTAACTTGTGGGAGTAAGTTATATCAATAAAATTTCACAAAACTTTTGAAATTTTAATGTTTTGGAAATTTGTTACAGCACACAAAAAGAGGATGAAATTGAGGAGTATCTAAGAAAAAAATATGCTGACGAATCGGTGGCAAAACGTCACTTTGGTGACGGCGGCGAGGAAATGTCGGATGAAATTACGCAACAAACTCTTTTGCCAGGCATTAAGTAAGTTAATATATAAATCCCTTAATCTCTTAATGATTATAATAAACAACTAATATTCAAATAGGGATCCAAACTTGTGGATGGTGAAATGTCGCATTGGAGAGGAAAAAGCAACGGCATTGCTGCTGATGAGAAAATTCTTAACTTATTTAAATACAGATGATCCATTACAAATTAAATCAATTATTGCGCCCGAAGGCGTCAAGGGATATATCTATCTGGAAGCTTATAAACAAACTCATGTTAAGACATGTATTGATAATGTGGGTAATCTACGCATGGGCAAATGGAAACAGGAAATGGTGCCAATTAAGGAAATGACTGATGTCCTTAAAGTAGTTAAGGAACAGGTTGGCCTTAAGGTTAAACAGTGGGTGCGTTTAAAGCGTGGCTTGTACAAGGATGACATTGCCCAAGTGGACTATGTTGATTTAGCACAAAACCAAGTGCATCTTAAGCTTCTTCCCCGTATCGATTACACTCGAATGCGTGGCGCTTTAAGGACCACAGCAACGGTAAGACAAATATTAATTTCCGAATATAGTTGCATTTCGTATACAAAGGAACACGTTACTTGCAGGAAACTGACGATTCAAAGCGTAAAAAAAAACGCAGACCGCCCGCAAAACCTTTTGATCCCGAGGCTGTTAGGTGAGCTTGCCAAAATATTAGATGATTCTAAATAACTAATTAATTTTATGTATATTCTCAGGGCCATTGGCGGAGAGGTTCACTCTGATGGTGATTTTTTGCTGTTCGAGGGCAATCGTTATTCGCGCAAAGGATTTCTGTATAAAAATTTCACAATGTCGGCAATATTGTCCGAGGGTGTAAAGCCCACTCTTGCCGAACTAGAGCGATTTGAAGAAACACCAGAGGGTCAGTTGATATCAAAATCTTTTAGCTATATATAATTTATATAACCGTATAAATTGCATTTACAGAGGTTAATCTGGAAATTATGGCCGCTGTTAAGGATGATCCCACTGCCGTCCATTCGTTCTCAATGGGCGATAATGTGGAAGTATGCGTGGGAGATTTGGAAAACTTGCAAGCAAAGATTGTTGCAATCGATGGCACAATGATTACGGTCATGCCCAAGCATCAAGATTTGAAGGTAGCTTAGTTCTCAGCTTTGAGAGTTCAACTTATTTTTGAGTCTTGTTTTTTCTTATAGGATCCTCTTATTTTTAAAGCAAGCGAGTTGCGTAAATACTTTAAAACTGGAGATCATGCTAGAGTTTTGGCTGGTCGTTATGAAGGTGAAACGGGCCTAATCATTCGCGTGGAACCATCGAGAGTTGTGCTCGTCTCGGATTTGACCAATCATGAACTTGAGGTTTTGCCACGTGACTTGCAGCTCTGTTCTGATGTGGCTACTGGCGTTGATTGTCTTGGTCAATTCCAATGGGGAGATCTCGTACAACTTGAGTAAGTTCTAAGACCAGGTTCCATCGAAGATTTCTTATCATAACACAAATACTTTTGCTTTTTTTACAGCTCACAGAACGTTGGCGTTATTGTGCGCTTAGAGCGGGAAAACTTCCATGTCCTGGGCATGAATGGAAAATGTATTGAATGCAAGCCAACAGCTTTGCACAAACGTAGGGAAAATCAAAATACTGTTGCTCTGGACGCAGATCAAAATCAGATACGCCGTCGCGATATTGTCAAAGTGATGGAGGGCCCACATGCTGTAAGCATTTAGTGCGGATATCTTTTAATTAATTTTTATTTACCTTTGTGCATTTTTATCTTTCTTTAATAGGGACGTTCGGGAGAAATTAAGCACTTGTATCGTAGCTTAGCTTTTCTTCATTGTCGCATGTACACGGAAAATGGTGGCATTTTCGTATGTAAGACACGTCATTTACAACTTGCTGGTGGAAGTAAGACAAATGTTAATAATGCAAGCACGCTTGGAGGATTGGGTTTCATGTCCCCACGTATTCAATCGCCAATGCATCCGTCTGGCGGTCGTGGTGGTGGAGCACGTGGTGGCTCGCGCGGCGGCCGAGGCGGTTTCCGTGTGACGCGTGATCGTGAACTTCTGGGCAAAACTATTAAAATTTGTGGTGGACCCTACAAAGGTATGCTTTAATTTTGCAAACAGTATATTTTAGCTGTTTAATACATATTGATTTTTCTTTTGTAGGTGCTGTTGGCATCGTTAAGGATGCCACTGAGAGCACAGCTCGCGTTGAATTGCATACATCGTGCCAAACAATTTCAGTGGATCGTAACCATATCGTTATCGTTGGCGAGCCCGGCAAGGAGGGCAGTGTTTCTACCTACGGTCGTACACCTGCACGCACACCTGGTTATGGAGCGCAGACACCGAGTTATACCGCAGCGGGCTCGAAAACTCCATTGGTTGGCAGCCAGACACCCAATTGGGATACTGATACTCGCACACCTTATGGTACAATGACGCCATCGCATGATGGTAGCATGACACCACGACATGGCGCTTGGGATCCCACTGCAAACACAACGCCAGCACGGAACACAGATTTCGATTATTCGCTTGAGGAACCAAGTCCCAGCCCAGGATATAATCCAAGTACAGCACTATTATTATCATTTTTTTCTCATGTATACCTATTTATTTATTGAAAATATCTTTAGGCACTCCTGGCTATCAAATGTCGTCACAATTTGCTCCGCAAACGCCGGGCACTCTCTACGGTTCGGATAGAAGCTATAGTCCATTCAATCCGAGTCCCAGTCCGGCACCTTCCCCATATCCAGTTGGTTATATGAATACGCCATCCCCATCGACTTATTCACCCAATACACCCGGTGGTGTACCACAATCCCCTTACAATCCTCAGACGCCTGGTGCCAGCCTGGACTCTTCGATGGGCGATTGGTGTACCACCGATATCGAGGTACGAATTCACACGCATGATGATACTGATCTTGTTGGCCAGACCGGTATTATTCGTACAGTGTCAAATGGCGTATGCTCAGTATTTCTGCGCCAGGAGGATCGTAGCGTGTCCATTGTCAGTGAGCATCTGGCTCCAGTTCCACCCAATAGCGGTGATGAATTCAAGGTCATTTATGGCGAAGAAAGAGAATCTGTTGGCAAAGTTTTATCAAAACAGGAGGGCGACGTTCTTGTCTGCAAGATAAACGACGAAGTCAAAATGATACCCATTAATCATTTGTGCAAGATGAAGTCCATTGATTAGATTTGATTACTTTTGGACTAAACGCTAATTTGCGAAAATAAATACCGTTCTACTTTAAAATATTTGAAATACATATGTTACTGATGTAAACAAATTTGAATAAAATATACCTATTAAAGGGCATTCAAACTTAAGTATATTATTTTGTGAAAAGCGAAAAGGTATCAATAACAGCTTTAAATCTTAGGTTTGAAAATTAAACGATAAAATGTACAGCAGTCAAATTGTTTACCCTAGCAGACAGTATTCCAATTTAGTCATAAAATGTGTTACTTCGGGGATGATCCAAACTCACAAATAAAATATGCTATTACAAAAGATGAGAGATAATAGTATAATTGTTACAAATATTTAGTTTGGGGAAAGTTAAGCATTGTTTATCGGATCCAATAGCCATCCTATAGGAAAAATCGATCGAAAATTGAGTTGTCAAATGAAAACGTTTCCAAAATAGTTTTTGAAATTGTTTTTGTTTTGCAAAGACAATAAAGCAAAAGAGTAGCATATGAAATTGTTTATGGTTGGCAAAGGTTTAATGGAAAGAATAACAACTTAGTTTATGGAGAAGTTTATGCTTTGCTTTCTAATATAATCATAGGGATAACGCAAAAGAAGGACATTGTTAACTTAACACTAATAGAGGCAAATTAGTTTGCATATGGGAAATACCCATTGGGAATGCTCAGAGTTTTGCATTAACAAAGGTGCATATGGCGTGGGCGTATTACTTTGATAGCCATCGGCTTTTAATTTCCAAATTCAAGAAAATATCGATTTTTCAGGGCTGACAAAGAGGAAAACCCAGAATTTCCACTCTCTTTCTACCGCACGCAGAAATGCCAGCCCGGTATTATTCAAACTGTTGATGTATGATCTCCGACCAAATTATTGATTAAAATTAGCATAAAAAAGTTTCGAAAATTTACGCGATATTATCAAGTCAAAATAAATTGTGTTTAATTTTTCAACAATAATTTTGATCTATCAATTTGTTTGTTAAAACTATGGAACGGTAAGTAGAAAAAAAATATATATCCTTAATTGCCACTTGTAAGTACAATTGACTGTGATGCCTTAAAATTAAAAATATAAAAGAACAAAATGGTTTAAACATATTTATAAATAAATGACGTACTTGCATTATTTGCTCTGCTGTGTTACCTGCATACTTTTAACTTTGGCCTCTTGGTGTTTTTGCAATTACGCGGTTTGGTCACATTGCTTTTGTATGTTATATTATTCGGGCGGCTTCATTGGTGAACTCAGACAGTATTCGTCGTGCGAAGCGGGCAGAAGTGTGATTGTAACAAAAAAGAAATATTTTTTAAGCTAAAAGTCTAAAAGTAATATATAAAAAAACAATATGAGGGAAATTGTACACATCCAAGCTGGTCAGTGCGGCAACCAAATCGGAGCTAAGGTATGTTATTAGAGAATACCATAGATTTGTCTTAATTGAGTTAAAAATAAGAATGAAGTACAGTTAACAGTCAATATGGCGTCATTTTTTTGCACTGCCATGTGGCAAATTTATTGAGGCCACCGGCTTAACCGCATATATTGTCTCTAGTACATAATATATACATAGTATTAATGCATATAAATACCCATGTTTTTATCTATATATGTATCTTAAAACGGCTCAATGCACTTTTCTCCATTTGCGTGTACATGCATTTGTAAGTATGTATGTACATATGTTTGTATGTACAATCTGGCAATTGAACTTTGTAAAGTTTTATGGGTGTGTCTGCATTTTTGCATATTTGTGTGTGTTGCTTTTAATTTGAATGCATTTTTGGATGCATATTTACACAGATGCATTTATTTTTCTATTTTATTATTAAATAGAATTTATGCACATACACATAGAGATAGCTTTGTATGTATGAGTCATACTTGTTTCAATGCTCTCTTAATTTTTCTTCCAATGAGAAAGTCGCTTTGGTTAGTACATACATACATACATACATAGATACATATAGATTTATGTATGTATGTAATTGGTGAAAGGTACTTTACTTTCATCAAACTTATGTTTCTTGACTGACTTCATACACATGCATACATATGTGTCGGTGTATTTAAGTATGTATATATGTACAATACATGTTCAAGTTTTCTGTGTCGGCCGGTTCTTTTTTGCCGCATTATGCCTTCCCGGAGTTTTGTTGAAGAGAAAATATGACGTCATTTTACCTAAAATGGCTGAACCGGTTGTCGACCGGTTCGCAATGACACAAAATATATACATATATATATATATACATTTGCAGACATATGTGTATGTATTTTTGCCGAAACTTATGTATGTTTGATTGTGCGTAAAAGGCATTCTATATGGATTTTTCATCATTTCATGAAAGTACATTTATATGTATGTATGTAAATAAACATTCTACTTAATAAACTAAAACTTATGGTTTCCATGTGTTTGGGTGTGTGCCTATGTATTTATGTACATACGTACATCTGCACGGAGAACAAGCTAAAATTGCATACCATAGCAAAGTTGTATTAGTCGTGGTATTTTTGACATGTCTATGTACAAACCCGAACCTATGTAAGTTTTGTATGTACATCTGACACACCCAAAAGGCGGTGTTGCCGCTTTTCATGCACATGCGTATAAGCGCTTGCCGGCAGCCCAGTCGTATGCGAATTCGCTGCGTCATCTCGACATCCTTTCGGCAAATCAATTGAGCCATTTTTATCCTCGGCAATACATACACGTACAAGCCAAGAACAAAAACAACCCTCTTGCAAGCAGCTGCAATAGAAATATTATGAATATATATACAGGTATATATGCATACATATATGCGATCGAACACGCAGGTATATACATACATATGTATATGACAGTAAGGGAAATGGTTAAGTTATTTTTTGAGGGTAATTTTAATCATCATGACAACTATTAGTTGTTGTCCTTCTGTAACCTTTCGTTTTTTTGTTGTTTTTTTTTTGGTATGATTAGCATTTTATTGTTTATGTGAAGTAAACAAGCCAAATGTTAGGATCTTGACTGACGTAATCACTCCAGAAAGTACATTTCTAACGCCATATGGTGTATGGTTGACAGGCAGGGGCGTAAAATACATTCAAGCCGCTGCTATTGCAGCTTGGCCTCGGCCAACGCCATTTGCTTGTGTGGGTTGATGTTGCTGGCGATGATGTAAGCCTCTGCTACACATACATATAAACGTATAGGTATAAACGAGAAGTTGAGGTCGGGCCAACTGTCTACGACAATTATGGCGTGGTGCGTGCGTGGGGTGAGCGGAGACGGAGACTGAGTAACAGTCTGTCTGCCTACATACAATTTGGAGAGACAAGACTTTTAAGGTGGACAGCTGGTATTATGATCATCAACCCACACAAGCGCCACAGCGATCATTGATGACGATAATGTTTCCGTTTCGTTTTCATGTTTAGCCCACCAACAAAATAAAATGCATGACAAATTAAAATCTCTCTTGCTTCTCAGCTTTGGCTATATATAAAAAAAGCTTGCCTTTTTTGTACATATGTAAATGCTGGGTGTATATGAAAGGAAAATATATGATTTGATAAATTTGAATCGATTAATGTAGTGAAAGAATAGAGCTGGACTTTCTAGTTCCTTTTGGGGTCATATTTAAGTAGTTCATTTGCGAACATAGCTCAGTGCTTCCTTGGCAAGCATAGCTCAGTAGTTCCTTTGCGAACAAAGTAATTAATCGTTCCATTCTCAATTCGTTTCATTAGCTCCTTTCCGCATATAGTTCCTATTCGCTAGTTTTCTTTTGAGTTCCATTGGTTCTGTTAATTCATATGCAGTAGAAATCAAGTGCAACTTAAAGAAATTAAAAGTTCAGCTGCAATTTAAGCTGCATAGCAAAATATTAAGGATAAGTTTATACAATTTTCAAAATCTTGTTTTATTAAGGCTTAAAATAATGATCGCTTTAAGATTGGGTTAAACCTTAAATCAAATAAATTATAATATAAATAAATTGTTATAATTTCTACAATTTTAATTGATTTTTCATTCTAGTTCTGGGAAATAATTTCCGATGAGCATGGCATTGATGCGACCGGCGCATACCATGGCGACAGCGACCTGCAATTGGAGCGCATCAATGTGTACTACAATGAGGCGTCCGGTGGCAAGTATGTGCCCCGCGCAGTGCTCGTTGATTTGGAGCCTGGCACCATGGACTCGGTACGATCGGGCCCATTCGGTCAGATCTTCAGACCCGACAACTTTGTGTTCGGCCAGTCTGGTGCTGGTAACAACTGGGCCAAGGGTCATTACACAGAAGGCGCTGAGCTCGTTGATTCAGTGCTTGATGTTGTGCGCAAAGAGGCTGAATCTTGCGATTGCCTGCAAGGCTTCCAGCTTACACACTCCCTTGGCGGTGGTACCGGCTCTGGCATGGGTACATTGCTGATTTCCAAAATCCGAGAGGAATACCCCGACAGAATCATGAACACATACTCGGTTGTGCCCTCACCAAAGGTATCGGACACCGTTGTTGAGCCCTACAATGCAACTCTTTCGGTGCACCAGCTGGTTGAGAACACAGATGAGACCTACTGCATCGATAACGAGGCGCTGTATGACATTTGCTTCCGTACCCTTAAGCTGACTACTCCAACTTATGGCGATTTGAATCATCTCGTTTCGTTGACAATGTCTGGTGTTACAACTTGCCTCCGCTTCCCTGGCCAACTGAATGCTGATCTCCGCAAACTGGCAGTTAATATGGTTCCATTCCCACGTCTCCATTTCTTCATGCCTGGCTTTGCGCCCCTCACCTCCCGCGGCTCCCAGCAGTACAGAGCTCTGACCGTGCCTGAGCTGACACAACAGATGTTCGATGCCAAGAACATGATGGCTGCCTGCGATCCCCGACATGGTCGCTATCTGACCGTTGCTGCCATCTTCCGTGGCCGCATGTCCATGAAGGAGGTGGACGAGCAGATGCTCAATATCCAGAACAAGAACAGCTCCTACTTTGTTGAATGGATCCCCAACAACGTAAAGACAGCCGTTTGTGACATCCCACCCCGTGGTCTTAAAATGTCAGCCACATTCATTGGCAACTCGACCGCCATCCAGGAGCTGTTCAAGCGCATCTCTGAGCAATTTACCGCTATGTTCCGTCGCAAGGCTTTCTTGCATTGGTACACTGGCGAGGGTATGGATGAGATGGAGTTCACCGAGGCTGAAAGCAACATGAACGATTTGGTCTCCGAATACCAGCAATACCAGGAGGCAACTGCCGACGAGGATGCCGAATTCGAGGAGGAGCAAGAGGCTGAAGTGGATGAGAACTAAATTCTCTCGAAAAGTTGCGTCAAATCAAATGAGGACAAAAATTATGTTTTCAATGCTTGTTCTTTTCACGTAACCAATAAAGTCGAAATGATTTCTTCTGAAATTCGATATACATTTTTATAATTAGGGATCATTTACATATTCACTAAAGCTTTCACGAAACGGGTATATTATTCATGCGGAATGTCCAAGCAGAAAGCAAGCTATGCATATTCTCAGCTAAATGTAAAAGCTTAAAAGTTGAAAAAGGGGAGAATTTTGAACAAGTGGATAACTTTAAAGAAGGGAGTATTAATAGAAAAAAACGTCCTCGACATGAAGGATATGTATATGCTTGATCAGCATCAACATCAGAGATCATGTAGCTATGTTCGCCTATTTCATTAGTAAGTCTCAGTTTACAGCTATCTGAACAAAACTTGGTAAGGCTTAGAGATCTGGACGGAAAAAAATTTCACACAAATTGTTGGATACGAGATCCGCAAAAATAACTATTAAGATGCTCGGGGCCGGATATATTAAGATATACCGACAGTTGCTCTTGGTTTTGTGTATGAGATACGCTTCTGATTTCTGAAATAATGATGAATAAGTCTTTGTTTTTCAATATAAATTATTAAAAAAGCAATTTAAAGCATTAAAAACTTTGTTTTTTGGCTATTTTTACCCTAAAATTACATTTTTTTGCTTCTCATAAGGTGGCAGCACTGGCAACATGTCACAAGTTTTAGTTGTGAAATAAATAAAAACAATTCTGTACGAACAACTTATTTGCACTCGATTTTAATTTATTCAACCTTGAAAGGAATTCAAACTATCAATATAATAAAAATAATTCATATATAATTAAACGTGCAAAGATTTTAATTCGATAACAGCTCGTATAAACTTGTTATCGAAATTCACAAACAATCGAATATGCAGTTCTAGGGCTACTTTGGTGTTGAAAAATAAAATAAAATATATGTATGCAAACATAAATCAAGGTATTAAAGCTCAAAGTCAATTTACCGGAGAGCAATAAATCATTTCATATGATTTCAATTGATTTGAATTTGAGTTGCAAGAAATAAATGTATCTCCTTCGAGCATTAAATTCGTTACCCAACACTACAGGGTACATGTAAAGATTTTAAGTGTTGTCACCGACTGATTTTTGACAAGTAAGACGAAAAAAAATAAATAAAATGGATTTAAGTTGAAAATATCTCGTAAATTATATATTCCAGATGTTAGCAATGGATGAACTGCGCACCGAAAAGATCTATGGCGGTTGTGAGGGCCCAGACGCTATGTACGTCAAGCTAATCTCCTCCGACGGCCACGAATTTATTGTAAAACGCGAACACGCTCTCACCTCTGGCACAATAAAGGCAATGTTATCTGGACCAGGACAATTCGCTGAAAACGAGGCTAATGAGGTTCACTTTCGGGAAATTCCGTAAGATTTATTCCTACTCCTTGCCCATTTACACACAGTACTTTCCTCCAAGTCGAGTGTGACCTATTGACCGGTGTGTGTGGAATGGATTGAAAGAGAATTTATATATACATATGTACATACATATTTATATATATGCATACATTTGTATGCATGTAGAATCGACATTGTAGATGTATGTACATACAGTGTACATGCATGCAAATATGAACACATACGCATACATTGTTCCATAAGTAAATACATACATACACACCACAGCTGAACTTGCATAGTATACATACATATATTTGTATGTAAGCATGTATATTGTGCACTATGTATGTATATAATAATCTATTGGAAATAGCTGGAAATAATAAATAATCCCTAGCATATTTTATACCTTGTAAAAGATGCCATAAGCCAGAATAGAAGGTTTACATAGTTATTTTTTTGTTTAATTGGTCAGACAATTTTGAAAAAATAAGAAAGTTTGGCGTACAAAATTTCAATATTTTTCTGATCAAACAGAATTGGTTTATATATTGAGCAAAATCAGCTGTTAAAAGCTTAATCAGCTAATTTCTTTTCATGGACAACTTATGTTTCAAATTTGTTACATAGTTTTCAGCCATCAGCATTGAAACTAATTGATTAAAAATATTATAAAAATCTTAATATATTTATTCTCTGTTTTTCAGATCGCACGTTTTACAAAAGGTGTGCATGTATTTTACATATAAAGTTCGATATACCAACAGTTCAACTGAAATACCAGAATTTCCCATTGCACCCGAGATAGCCTTAGAACTTTTAATGGCAGCTAACTTTCTAGATTGCTAAGTTATTGCTTAACTTAATAATGTTAAATAAAATTATACAAAAATGAATAAATAAAATATAATTTTCCTGTGCTTATTGCTGTTTAATATAATATGTATATTTATATTTAAAATTATATTTACAAACATGTTGATTTTTCAGACCTGGTAACAGGGTATTGCCTAGTCGAGCAACTTCCGTAGAATGTTTTTAATTGTTGATGTTTTGTAACGTTGAATTTCTATACTAATAAACAATTTGTAATAGGTAAAGAGATTTTTGAAAAATAATAGAGAACATATACAACCTTTGCATTGAATAGGCATTTTAGCTTTCAGGATCAAAAGGACAACAGCATTTTAATAAATCGATGTTTGAAGCTGTTGCCATAGTAATCAAGGCAACATTTGTTTTGGGCAAACATTACAACAATATTTTGCTTGCAGTTTTGTTAAGTTGGTTGATAAGTAAAGAATTTCAAAATGGGAATGCTTAATAATTTATCAGATTTGATCAAGGTGAAAAAGGATAAAATGACCATTTTAGTACTTGGTCTAAATAACAGCGGCAAGTCGACGATAATCAATCATTTTAAGAAATCAAATGAACAGTCTGCTATAATGGTGCCAACAGTTGGATTTTTGGTCGAACAATTCTACAGTGAGTTTTGAAACCTTGACATTGCAAATCAATATATATTTATATTATATTACATATTTATAGGTATGGGCGTCAGCATTAAGGCAATCGACATGTCAGGTGCCACAAGATACAGGAATTTGTGGGAACATCAGTTCAAAAACTGTCAAGGAATTATATATGTTATCGATTCAAGCGATAAGATGAGATTTGGTATTAGTATTCAAATAATATTGTTTTATGTGATATGTAATGTAAGCCATTGTTAATATCATTCTAGTTGTCGTTAAAGATGAATTAGATATTGTGCTACAACATCCCGATCTTTGTAATCGAACAGTGCCCATACTATTTTATGGTAACAAATCGGACATAGAAGATTCTCTTTCCAACGTCAAAATTGCAGCGGGTAACATACCAAAAATAATTTTTCAATTTATGTTTCTATTAACAAATGTTGCTTCTTTTAGCGTTGGGTCTGGAAAATATCAAAGAAAAACCATGGCATATTTGCTCCAGCAACGCAATTTCCGGAGAAGGTTTGGATGAGGGCGTCCAGTGGTTGGTTCAACAAATACGTTTCGCCGTGCTTAGCCATAGAAAGGGTCGTAAATCCAAGCTAAATTCTAAGAATAAATAGATAATAGAACTCTAGTTTTTCATAATAAACTATTTATTTGAAACAATCTCTTTTTACAGGTATTTCGAGCAAATTTTCGTTTCTTCAAAGATAACTGTTTTATATTCAGGCCAATTCCCATTTCTGTCAAATTACTCGGAAGTGAAATTAATAGCTGTTTTGAATTCTGCGGATTAACCGCTAAAAATGTTTTGTTTTGACGAGCATTCGAAAGCATTTTTGAATAGTAGTAACTGTTGTTTTTTGAATCGATAAAACAGGAACACAATTTTGAAAACGATTCGATACGAATGAATTGCGAACTGTTTACGAATTGCTGTTATGATTTCCAATCGTATTCTTTTTTCGTAAGTGGATTTTCGGTTCTTTTTAACAGACAGCTTTTTTATATATTGTAAATGACTTCAATCTAATGAATAATTTACCTAATTCGTTTCTAAGTTTCAGAATAAAGGAATTTCAAATTTCCTATTTATTCTGGCAATTACTTTTCATTCCGCAAACAAAATATGCAAATTTCAAACGAAATCGCTATTCAGAACAGTTCTGTTAATTTTCCGTTCGATCAGACTTCACCCCCAAAAAGTATGCAAGATTATTGCAAGTTTAAAACACTTGTATAATTAATAAATTTTTTGACCGGTGTCGGCATTTATTACAGATTTTTTGTCATCTTAAAAAAGCATTCAACGCGTATAGCGCTTATTTCTTGCTGTTGAGGATGATACCATCGTACTTCTGTTGGAACCACTTCATGGCATCCTCCTTTGTCAGACGGTGCTGGAAGCCAACGGTGCCAGATTTGCGTTTCCTGTGCGCCACGTTGTAACCTGCACAAGTACGAACAAAATAAACATGTTTATTAATATTGATACATTTTTGATAGCCTTAAAGGAATTCATACATTAAAATACTCAATTTAGTTAGCTCTTGATATTTGATATAGTTCGCATTTAGATTGTGACTTTTATCTCATGCAGGTTTTCGTTAAGTTCTCGATTGCAGCAAAGACATAAAGCGGAGCACGCAATCCCTCTACACCTTTGCCCAACAAACAAGAACTTAACGATGCCTTTTATCTCATGATATTATTTCGTTGAGTTCTCGCTTATAGGAAAGAGAGATAAAGTGTAGCACGCAATCCCTCTACACCTTTGCCCAACAAACAAGAACTTAACGATGCCTTTTATCTCATATTATTATTTCGTTAAGTTCTCGCTTGTAGGAAAGAGAGATAAAGTGGAGCAAGCAATCCCTCTACACCTTTGCCCAACAAACAAGAACTTAACGATGCCTTTTATCTCATATTATTATTTCGTTAAGTTCTCGCTTGTAGGAAAGAGAGATAAAGTGGAGCACGCAGCCCCTCTACAACTCTGCCCAAGAAACAAGAACTTAACGAAAAAATGTCATGCCATAAACGTCATTGTCTAAATGCGATCATATTAATCTTAAGACTCTTTTTAATCTTAAAATGAGCGTTTTTTTCAATTGTCGAAATAGTACCGTTTAAGTTTGCATAAAAAACAAATTCATTTAAGCACTGCTTCTTTGTTTTGCGCACATTTACTGAGCATCAATTTCGTTTTGGAAAAAGATACCTAATTATATGCATAATTTGAGAGTAAGATTCACAATCATCTACACACCTGGACGTCCCAGAACGACGTAAAAGTCCAAGCCATAGATACCGATGGAGGGATCGTACTTGATGCCCAAATCAATGTGTTCCTGAATGCCAAAGCCAAAGTTGCCAGTGGCTGAGAAGTTATCGCGTCTCAGCTCGTATTCACGCACTTTCAGACCACGCTCCAAGATTTCCTCGGCTTTGGCGCCACGCACCGTGCAATGGACAGCGATCTTTTCATTACGACGAATGCCAAAGGAGCGCACTGTGTAGCGGGCCTTGGAAAACACGGGCTGTTGTCCAGTCAGCTGCTCCAAAACCTGTCATTCCGATTGGATTCACAATTGATTTAGCAACTTTTCCACAAGTTATTTACATTTGTTTTTTAATCACTGAGCAGAGCTCCAACTCACCTTGGCGGCACGGGTAAGCCTATCACCGGATTCACCAACGCAAATGTTCAAGCAGAGCTTCCTGATGTGCAGATCGCGCATAGGATTCTTCGCGGGATCGCGCTTGATTTTAGGTACCTTCTTAGCAACCGCCTGAAAATGTAGTTTGATTTATGCATTTAGTTAACAGTCAGTTAGTGCTGCTTAAAAGCCATATTTATCCAAAATATTATTGCTGCGATCACGTTAGATGCACAAACTTTAGTTATACATTCATTGTTTTTAATAATATTGTGGCTTTATTATGGATGCCGAATAATTTACATCGCACAAGAATTTAAGACACCTACCGCCATTATGGTATGTAGGAAAGAAAGGAAAAAGGCGTGTTACAGTTCAGTGTCAGCGAATGCCACCGATAGCTGGTATCGATAGTAATGTGAAATCGATAAGTGCACGAAACAACATTCCACCACCAAAAATGTCAAAATGAATTTCTGCTCATTCCAACCAAATAGTATCGATAGACAAATATTATCAAATATAAAAAATATATTTTTATCGGATTTATTTTATTTTTTATTGCTCTGATATTTTAATCGACATATTATTTACCCATTATATTGCCACTTTTAGCTTACCGTGATAGTACGTAAATTGATTTGACCCGCAAATAAACCAATTTAATGGCCAATTTAAAATCAAATTTTAATTAAAATTGAATTTGTTTTAGTTTCTGATTGAAGAGTGAGAAGAGAAACTGGAGTGAGAAATTTTAAGTTGTTTCATTTTGAACTAAATATTAGATACCTGAAAAAAAATTATGCTTGAACTGTACTTGCATTTGAAATATTTAAATCTAAACGACTTTTAAAAACAATTAATAATATTTGATTTGCCACTGTAACGACTAGTAAAGGCGATTTGCACTCAGGTTCCTTTGTTGGACTTATTAGTAACTAATGAGAATTTGATAAGTGGATGAGTCTAATTGGAAAATGAAAATGTATGAATATTTATTATCATCTTTAAAATATGAGTTATTATTTACCAACAAGTGCATTTTAAAATATGTATCTTGATTATATTTATGTTTTTTATATGTTGTCAGATCTTTCGAGCTATGGACAGAGTGGCAACTTTACGACTATACGATACACATTTCCAGTGTTAGTCGATAGTTCAGAAATATCGCATATACTTTTAGAGATCTTTTCGATACACCACAACTGTCAGTACTCGTTTTGTAGCTGTGCGTGTGGGACAACTTAAGTTCTCTCTTTTTTATTATTCTTACAAAATGAGCAAATTTCGCTGAAAATTAGAACTTACAATTTAAAGATAATCGCAACTTTTTACTTTGTGTAAGACTAAAAAGGGAGAATTACCTTGATTTGTTGTTATTATCGATATGATTAACTTAATAATATCGTTATGTTTTAAATGAGCGATGTATATCGATAGACTATTAACAACCCTACAATATGGCTGCCTGATTTTAATGTGAATTTTTTGGACGACGTATGCTGCTGCTTTTATATTAGTGTATGTGGTTAGATAAAGATAATAACTAAAATCTTCAAAGTGCAACAAAGATATTGTTTACTCATTTGTTGCATTTGCCAACAATTGACAACAAACGAACAGTAATAATCGCAACTTAAATAGCGCAATATCAAGTTACTTTGAATGTCCTCTTTCGCAAAACTGAAATTATGACAATGTAGTTCACCAAAGGCGAACAATGTAAAAAAAAGTTGTTGTGAGCCGAAAATAAGTCTGCTAAAATATATAAAATACGTGATAATTGACAAAATTCCATAAATTGGAAAACGGTTTTCGTTATAAATCTGATTGAGAATTGCTGAAACTGCTGCCTGTGAGAGTGAGCGAGTGAGAAAGATACATGTATGTATACACATACGCACACACACATATACAAACATATGTATGTATGTATGCATTTGCATTTCGTTGTGTAGTTTTCGTCGACTGCTCGGTAAAAGTCGGTCTTTCTTTTCTACTACCACTTGGCGTTTGAAAAATTAAAAGAAATTAAGTAATAATGTGTTATATGTATATATGTATATATATATATGAATGAAATAAAGCCTGGGCAAATGGCACGCGTATGACTTTTGCAAAATACCTATATTTTAATATACGGTGCATTTTATGACCTAATATATATTTGTTTTGTTCAGGAATTTTATATACTATTTTATATATATTGGTAAGTACTGTGGGCCGATTTCGTATGGCGAGCCAGCAAATCAATACTTTTGGGGGCTGCCATTTCGTTCGCTGTTTTCGCTAGCTTTTCTTTTCCTTTCCATTCGCTGTCTGCCTTCGTTCGCCCCAGCCCCAAACCGCACCCCGCACCTCGTACCACCCCACCCGTGTCAGCGCCGTGCGTCCAAGAAAATAAACTCTGCGTGCTTTGTAATAACGAGTACATTTTCTGGGCAAAAAAAAAGAGCCTAAATAAAGAAATTGACACAAGTTATGTATGTATGTATGTACATCTGTTAAATTATGTGTGTGTGTGTGTGTTGTTAATCGTTAATATATTTATGTATGTATGTACATACGTAAGTTGCTATTTTCTTGTTGTGTTCTGAATTTTCTTTTATTGATGTTATTGGCTAAAACGCATACGGATAAACCTTTTGCCATGCATAATTAAAATTCATATGTAATACATACATTTATACAGAAGTATCTATGTGTGTAGCTAAAGAAGTGCGGCGCATATATATATATATACACATAGATACATACTAGCATAAATATGTATCTGCCACTTTTAAGATGAAAAGATTAATAATAAAAGGGTGTGTGGCATAGCCACATGTACGTATGTATATACGTGTGCATGTACATATGTATGTATGTACATATATGTATGCAAGTGCGTACATTCATTGATATGCATCATTTTTTTATAATCATCATTTGATTTCTTGCGCTCCTTTCACTTGCAGACCCTTTGTTTAAGGCTAGTACGGTGACAACCAAATGCTGTCCAAGAACGAAATGTATAAAGAGTTCAACTCCGGAACTAGTGGTTCTTCGAAAGTGATGTGATTGATTTGAGAATCTACAGTTCAATTTGCTGTCAGATCAGATTGAAAAGAATACATAATAAGTAAGATTTGTTACCAAACATTAGATAATTAATCAAAAACCGGTTCCGGTTCCTTCCTTCAAAGTACAAAAATTGCCAATTGAATCCTAAGTTAACTCATTTCTATGACAATTGTATCTGAAATTCATTTGCAAAATCTTGTCAAAAGTGAAAATGATAACATCTATGTGAAATTCATTTGCGTAATATCTTACCCAAAGTTGGAAAGCAGAACAGGCCTGATTATCTTTTATCTTATAAGACTTCAAGAATTTTTAGTTAATTGTAATCGAATACCAAAATTAGGGAGTGGTCTATAACCAACATTTATCAAAATTGATCCTGCAGCCAAAAAACCTGAAATACATCAAGTTGCTTTTTATTAACCATATTCGAATTGATTTCAATTTTAAAGTTAAAGTCAAATTTCGTTTCATTTTGTACCATGACCCATGCCACGTTTAAAGAGTTGGACGCGTAAGCAGTTCAGTTCGGATCGATAAATTATAAAGTTCATAATTAAATGTGACTTGTAAGCGATTTTTGAACAATAACGATTGCTCAGAGCTTTGCGTTATAAGTTGCGCAACAACTGCAGCACGTAACTTGTTAAATAGTTAATAAGTTTGTAAACTGCCTGTTTGAAAGAGTTTAAGGACAACTAAAACTGTATTTAAACAGAGACGACAGACGCTCTAAACAAATATATCTATGAAATAATCAGGCCTGTTACGTTTTACATTTTCGGCTGGCATTTATTAATTTAAAAGCCTATTTTCTCAAAATTTAGGCTAGTTGTTATTTGAATTATATTCACAAATTGCGTCTCATTTTTGTTGTTGTTTTCTTTGGAAATACTTTATCGATGAGTTGGCAATTACATGTTGTTTATTGGATTCAAAATGATGCTTACGAAAAATATTTAAGATGTAGATTTTTGCAAATTATCGTAATTGTAAGAAAATGGGGCAATACAATAATATTCATCCACTTCTCAATAAATAAATATCAGAGCTGTAGAGAATAATTCTTTTTGCGAATGAATCCCTGAATTAATTCAGTTAGACATAAAAAATAATTGAATTTAATTTTAATGAATTCATATTATGTTTAAGCCCCAGCCTACTTTATGAGAATTAAAAATTGAATTGCAATTCTCTTATGCTAATTCTCAAAGAATTAATTCTATTTGAATTCAATTAGTTTTCAAAAGCAAAAGAATGTTTCCCGAAATACATAATTCCCAAAGAATTAATTCAATTTCAATTCAGTTCTTTATTACAGAAAAATAATGATTCCCGAAATACCAAATTTTCAAAGAAATGATTCTATTTGAATCAATTATTTGACAGAGCTGTCAAGAATGTTTATTTTTAATGCTTAATTCGTAAAGAATTAAATCCAATTTCAAGTCAATTCTTTAAAAAAGAGAATGATTCACCAATCTTGAATTCTTTAGAAATTCAAAATAAACAGGGAGTAAAAAAGAATGATTCTTTTTCAACTCTATATATAATAATTTTGAAAAAGGAATATTTTTTGTGCATATGACATAACTGCGATGAACGGCAACGAAGACAACTTATTGGTTCACATAGAGCAAATTGTGCTGGAACTAATCACAAGTCTGATAAATCATGAAAATGTTACTCTAAAAGTGCCGCTCAATAACTTTCAAGATTGGTCCAATCCCAGGAATGTTACAAACAACATCGGAGTGGTGAACAACTATCGAAAGATCTCATACAATAATCGTCGCAGTCGACATCGTTTTTGTATAGTTGTGCATCTTTTGGCCGAGATACATCGCTTGCATATCTTTGGCGGTAGTTGTTCAGTTCGCGGTCTCTATTATCAGGATACAGAGCTGATAAGGTCGCAGTCTTATATTGTTGCAGCCAAACTAGATGTCTGTCGCATGCTAAACACAGCGCCTGTGCATCTAGGTATACTCTCAGCATCCAAGGGACTTATCTCAGGTACATTAAAGTTTTTGTTTCAAATCACAAAATGACGTAAACTCAACTATTTTTCCTTATTGTTTTATTTTAGGCGACATCAAGCTGCTCATGAGCAATGGTAATGTTTTGGACTGCAACGCCTATTGCGGTGCTACCACATTGCCAACGGACTTTGAGAATATTGAACGTATTGTAACAAATGCGGAGTTGGTTCTAGTCGTTGAAAAAGAATCCATATTTGAGAGTTTGCTGGCTTGTAATATATTCAGCACCATTGGCATGCGCTTAATACTGTTAACAGGCAAGGGATATCCGGATTGCAGCACTCGACGTATGGTGCATAGACTATCCGTTGAATGCAATTTGCCTGTGTATATCCTGGTGGACGCTGATCCATTTGGTATTGATATAATGCTCGTTTATCGGCATGGTTCCCAGGCCATGAGCTTTAGCTCAACATTGCTTGCCACTCCAATGCTACGCTGGATTGGATTGCATCCTTCTGAGATTAACAGTCTTTCCAAACGCACCGTTGCACTTACCAGCTTTGATAATAAGAAAATTCTACATATTCTTTCACGCAACAACATTAGCTTGGGTGTCAGGCAAGAGTTGCGCATGCTGCAACAAATGCAGCTAAAGGCTGAAATTGAAAGTGTCAGTGATTTTTTGAGCCCCTGCTATTTACCCACTAAAATTAATAGAAATTTGTTTTTGTAAACTCGACTTTAAAATCGAATATATTTAAGAATTCATTAGTAGTTGGTCTTAACCAGACTCAAAACTAAGACCTTAGCTGGTTTTCCTTGTTGTATAATACATATATTGTTTAGTTTTGAGTATATATATATTTGTTTTTGAAATGAGAATGTTAACGATTGCTAAAATAAATGCATTGAGCGAGCTCACGCAAATATCACAGTTGTTTTATCCTATTCGCACTAAAATTAAAAATGTTTAATGTTTTTAAAGAGATTATCAAATTATACCAAAGCATGTAATCCTTAACGTCATGTCTGTTTCATGTCAAAAATCAGGCCTGTTCCCATTACTGCTTCTAATCAAAACTTTTGCAGTTGGAATAAACGTTTTATTTATTCCGAAATTTGTTGAAAACTCGTTTCAAAACTTTAACTTGTATTTAAAAAGGTAGAACGATTGTAAAACATGAACACTATCAGGCCTGTTACAATTTCCGAGAACTTTTCACTCTGAATCTTTTTCAATTTTGTGCTCCTGTTTTTAATGAAATATCACTTAATTTTTAATTTTAAAGATTATTTCGAATAATTCTATTCTACTGTTTTGAAAGCGAAACCTTTTAAACGGAAATTTCCATCGATACTCAGAATTCAGAACAGTTAAAAATTTCGATTCCAAAAGTTTTGATCGCAATCGGAAATGGAAACAGACCTGTGTATGCTAAACCATTCGAAATAAAAAGTTTTCGAAAATGAGGAAATGGAGGAATATCTTTGTTTGGATATACATAGATTTTTGAGTCAAACGATAAAATAAACTTTATAGCTGTTATAGCTGTAAAAATCTCCACTTGCAACTAACTTATTCCAAATCGTAACACTAAATATATTCAAACGAACGGTTGACAAATGAGTTTTTTCTATTTAAAATAATTTTTGAACTAAGATTAACACAATTCAAAGGTTTTAATAACTAAAATATATTTCTTTACTTTTATTGCAGGTTTGAGGTAGCTCTGCAGATGATAACAACTAACTAATTAGGCAATTCAATAACTTTAAGATATATAAGGAAAACGGCAAGTACTTTTAAAGGACGAAAGCAACAACTCAACTGAACTCTTTGAATCTCATAAAAAACGTTGTGCAGCCAGAGTTTTTAATGCGTGCATAGAAAGCAGAATATAGAATTATTGCGGCATCAAAGATTTTGGGGTTTTAAAATATGTCTACAGCAATGAGAACCACTCTGCAACCAGTTCCTGAAGCCCTGCCTGCAGAAAATGTCTCAAATGGCACGGCGACAACGGCTGCGACGCCAGCGTCAACGGCATCAAATGCTGCAACCACAGCCGCTGCAAGCACAACCACGTATACAACCAACACAATCAGCACATCTGCGCATTCTGTTAAGGATCAGCAGCAGCAACAACAACAGCAACAACAGCAACAGCATGACTCAGCCAACGCCAACATTGTCTCACTGCCAGCACCAACAACAACAGCAACAAGCACAGCAACTTCAGCCGCCAACACGACAATGTTGCCCATAACGTCCTCGAATACAGCCAGTAGCAATAATACGACAACCACACCTGTGGCAGTTACATCCGCAACAGCAACAAATACGAACCACTCACATCAGCAACAGCAGCAGCAGCAACAACAGCAGCAACATAGCCATCAGCATCACCATCATGTGGCTAACAACATGACCACGGATGGTGCACGGCTATCGAGCAACAATTCTGCCACGGTTGCAACTTCTGCGATCAATCATCATCACCATCATACGCCTGGCAGCACTGTGGCGGCTGTTGCCAATCCTGTCAATAAGAACGTTCTTAGCACACACTCGGCTCATGCTTCTGCCATTAAACAGCGAACATCATCCGCAAAGGTAAGTGTTCAGTTTATTAACTATTATTAAATGTTATCATATTTGTGAAACTGTTAATTGTCCAGAGATAAACTCACCATATTCATAGTCTTCTACAAGTGCTGCAAAACTATCGATATGTGCCAGTTGGCATATTATCGATAGTCATATTTAAAATGTTAAATGTTTGTTAAATGCTTCTCCACTGCAAAAATAAACAAAATGCAAAACGCGTTAGACTATGTCAAATATTAGTTCAATCACCTATTGTAAATTTTATAATTGTAAACAATAAGGACTGTTCCCATTTCCGAGAGCTTTCGGTTTTGAGATACTGTTTTTGAAAGGAACAGCAATTGTTATTCCTTTTTAAAGATAAGTTTGAATACTTCTCTTTCTACTGTCTTAAAAACAAACCTTGTTAAAACGAATATTCCATCGATATTCGGAATTTAGACAAGCTAATAATTCCGATTCCGAATATTTTCCTGAGCTGCGTATCAGCTGTTCTCCCAAATCACACACGCTATCGATAGGCCAGCTATCGATATGAATCTGTAGATTTCATTTAACTTGCAACGAAAAGGTAAACTAAAAATTCCTGGCACACTTCTTTTTATATGAAGTTTTGCTAGGAATTTTTAGTTTCCGCGTTGCTGGATACCCGGCTTTAAGCAAAAAAAGTTTTGCTAGTACTGCTAGGCCTAACACTACATTTGAAATGAAGCAAATAACTTTAAAAAATGTTGTGACTGAAGATCTGTCTTTATAAGTATAGCTCGCGCTCAAGGCTACCAACGAATTTAGATAATATCAACACTGATCAGGTGTTTTCGCAATTCTCACAAGAAGAAACAAAAACAGGAGACATACGCAATATCAACAAATGTATAAGCTATCTAAACTTAATACATAAATATGTTTAAAATTGCAAAAAGGGTGAAATCAAACGATATAGACATCGATAGTTTTGCAGCAATAACTTCAACATACATACAATATATGATAAACTTTGTAATTTTCGATAATTGTGCTTTGACATACAAACATATTTCGTGGGCCCGTTAGTGTCCGATGTTCAATATTATTGTCAAATTTGTACATCCGCATTTTGTAATTATACTTATAAATGTGTATTCATTTAAAAATCAAAATCAAAACTGTCTTACACGTCTTTATGCATCTTCATAAAACTTTTAGCATTTGTTTTGAACGAGTTGGGTAATATTTTAATAAGAAACCAGATTTTGATTTATTTTAAATCGTTTTCTGAATACATTTGTTTATTGGTATTTTGTATACCGACTGTCTCCTGCGATCTAAGCTGATCAGCTGTTTTTATACCCTTGCAGTGGGTATTATAATTTTGTCACGAAATGTCTTACGCATTAAAGGAGACATCTCAGAAAAACAAAAATTGTGTATACGTGATCAGCATCAACAGCCGAGTCATGTCCGTCTGTCTGTCTGTTTATATGCGATCTAGTCCCTCAGTTTTGGAGCTATCGTGATGAAACTTGGCATAGATGTTTATTCTTTCTGCAAGCAGTACATATGTCAGAATCGGCCAGATCGGACCACTATATCTTATATCTGCTATAGGAACAATCGGTTGAAAAATATGTTTTGTATGAAAAACTTTTTTGTTTTACAAAATAACTCAAACAAACTCACTACGTCTAAGTTTTAGCGTTTTTCACACATGTTGATAAAATTTCAGCGAAATCGGACATTTATATCTTATAGCTGCCATAGGAACAATAAGTTTTCTTATGCAAAACTTTTCTGCAAGGGCATATATCGCAGATAACATTTCTTTCTTGTTACATTTGGCGCAAGTTAAAAAAAAGTAACAAAGAACAGCTATGAATTCAATTTAAAATTAAAGAAGGAACCTTGCTTGGAAACGGCTTGAGGTCTTCATTGATTACTTTTTATAAAACAGGAAACTATTATTCCAAGTCTGCATTTTCGCTGTTGGCAATGACAACCGCAATAGTTTGATATGATTCACATTTAATGCAAACTTTAGTTTTGGTTGCAAGTTTACCCTTATGACAAACAAAATAAACATCTGACTCATTGTTGCGGATGCAATGTAAACAAAAATAACAAGAAATAGTTTAACGAAGTAGTTAATCGTTGCGACAAACTACTTGCTGCACTTTTTACTTTCTGCACAAAAAAAGTTTTTTTTAAGATTGGAAAGATATTTGTGTGTTGAAAGTAAATTTCGAACTTATAGTTCTATTTAAGCATTCCTTCTAAACTAAACGTTTCATTCGGTTAAAGGTGCTAATGCAGAGCAGGCGCTAAGTTAAACATTTAAATTAATATGCCCTTTTATATTATTTTATCAACAAGTATTCATACATATTAATACAACAAATACAACAATCAATACACGGTATCTTCTAGCCGTGGATTTGCTTTTTTTTTAGCTAGGAAAATCTTGTTTTTAACTTGCTGCAAATTGCCTCCAATGATGTGTGGGTGTGTGTAACTATCATATAAAAACACAAGTGCAAGTGTAACCGACTGAAAATGAGTGTGAATGGAAGAGGCAACGAGAATACCAATTTAAAATTATCGTTGGTTTTTCTTTTTATATCCATTCGCACTCGGTTTTTCTGTTGATTGATGATGGTTCCATGTTGTAGTAGTCAAAAGACTTCGGATCAGACTTTTTTTTGTTGCTTCTTGATTGCAAAGCACATCGGTAATTTTGTAGTTGCTTTATTAAAGCTCGCTCAGCATGCTCTTGCTCTCTGCGGAGAGCTTTAACGTTTTTTATTTTTTGAGTGCTTCCAGCCAAGTCTGTGTTCGTAAGACATGTCACATGTATGTATATGTGCTGCTATGTTCATGTATACCCTATAAAAGTTAAATGGATTTAAAAAAAAAAGGATCAGCTTAGAGACTATCGAGGGTGTCACGGAAATCCCTAGAGATTTTCGGTTGACTTGTGCTCAAATGCTTTGAGTTATTTATATTTTTGACTTATGGAAGAGTCATTGAAGCTATTTCAATTTAATTGCAATCAATTCATAGCCAAATTAAATATCATAGATGTCAAAAAGCTTCTTTCGGTGGGTTTTAAAGCTCTAGCAAAATTATTAGAGATTGGGTTGAGAACACCACCAAAATCCATTTTAGAAATAAACTAAATATTTGTAATGAAAACAACAATATTTTTCTGAACTGTCTGCATAAACCTACTAAACATTTGACCACTTTACATTTTAAAAAATCTCTATTAAAAAAATGCAGTCAACCGAACATGGGAGATGCCAACTAGCTCGAAATTGATTGCTACAGAAAATAATTGTTAAACTTGGCGGGCATCAAGTTTTCAAAATGTTTTGTTTAAAAACTCAAAATAATAGTTGAATAAATAAGTTAATGTACTAATATTTTAATATACAATTATCTTAATAAATTTGTTTATCAAAAAGAATAAAAAAAAGTGCGAATAAACTTAAAGCAAAACTATTTCTGTGGGGTGGCAACGCTCAAATCAAAATCTCTAGAGATTTCTGTGACACCTAAGAGTTGGAATTTGGTTGGAAGAGATTTCCGTGACACCAGCGTATATAATTTATCGTAATAAAGGATAAAATTAAAAACTAGATTGCAAGCTTAACAACAATTTTAGACGGCTGTCTTTTCGACCAAGTAAAGAGTATCTTGTGATCAAAAGCTTTCTGGCTTGTTACTTGTTTTTGTTTTGATTCATTTTGCATAGTCTGAGTGACTGGTATGTAAATATGTACATTGTACATTGTACATCGTATATATATAAAAACAATTTTATAGGGTGTGTCGTTCTTAGCATTGATGCCTTTAAGATTAAACTATTGCTATTCAGCACAAGCTGCTAAACAACGAAATTTTCTGAGCGAAGCGCGACGGTAGAACTTATCCAATATTTTTTTTTTTTTGCCGCTCGGCCCAGCCAATGGTCGAAAGCTCGTTTTAGTATTAAGTTCCACTTCATTCGTGTGGTCACTGTCGCGTTCGCCGTTGTCGTTGTCGCTGTCTGTTGTCGTTGTTGTTATTGTCCAACGGTACTGTTTGTTATCGATAAAAAAAAAAAAAAAAAACAATAGTTGTTAGCAATGATATTAACTGAATATTTTAAAATCATTGTCATTGCTGCGCTACGCTTGGACTGTGCCTAGCACAATATATATATTAAATATATATATTCACATGCAGCATCCACAATAGTTTCGCTCCCTTTGTTTTCTGTTTTGCTATAAAATTCAGTGTTAATTAATAAATGAGTTTTGAGTCATTATTTACTTCAAAAATACTGTGTTAGATAGTGCTTAATTTAAAAGACTTGCAAAAAAAAAAAAACAAAAACAACCGTGACTATATAACATGTGTATGTATATATACATAGTTAAGCAATTTGTGTTAAATACATACATATGTATGTATATTGTACATATGCATATATTTGTTTTGGCTTGATTGCCATTGTAGCCTGAGCAGAGAAAGAAGCAGAAGCTTTGCCTTTGCTGCCCAGATCAGATCCAACTAAGCCAATTCAATTGTGAATGATAAGTTAATTTAATTATAAGGTACTTACATATGCACATGTGTACATACACACACACACACAAACACACACAGAGTCACATACACTATGTATGTATGTATTTAAAATATAGTGTGCTGCAACAAGCAGTAAAACAAAAAGAACCGATAAAAATAAAGAAAAATCAACACATTCCAACAGACAACGACATTTCTGTATGTGTATGTGTGTGTGTGTGTGTGCATGTATGCGTGTGTATGCCTAACTTACATTTGTATGCGTGAGCGCAAGCAAGTAAAGCTTTAATGCAAACGAGCTTAACTGAAGAATATAGCAACAATAAGCAACAAGAGTGTGTTGAAAGTAAATGAGCGCAAAACAAGAAAAGAGCAAAAGAAAACAAAAAACGTGCCGAGCTTTTTTTTTATATTTTTGATACGAAAACTTGCCTTCATACATATGTGGGGCTTCATCGCCTCTGCTTCTATTTCTGTTTCCGTCGTCGTTGTTGTCTCATTTAATCTCTCTCTTTATCTCTCTCAATATACGCGTTTACGTACGGGCGTGCGCGAGTGCGACTAATGCGATCCAAGTTTGTAACTTATGTGGATTGTGGAATGCATTTACGGGGTGGACCCTAAAACTTTAATACTTGCACGCGCAATTCTTAAATATACTTGTATATAAAAAAGGTTTAAAAATATATAAAAATATATATATATTTGTGTGTGTGTGTGTGTTAAAATATGATAAGACAACGTTGTGTGATTATTTGATATATATATATATATATATATATTGCAAATATTAAAGATATACACAAAGTAATGCATGGAAGCGCGCATACGTTACGTATACGTAATATAAATTACAGACAGGCCTTGAACGCACAGGCAACTGGAACTGGAACTGTCTTTTAATATGCATTTATATTGTGCTGTTAATGCGCTAATAGAATTAAACAAGCTTGCAATAAAAGCAATAACAAAGCGACAACAAATAAACTGTGATTGTGCTGCAGAGACAGAGACAGTGAAAAAGACAGATACATACGAATGCAATGTTTACACGAATCTTGAAGCTTGAATGTATCTCACGCGTGTTTATATATAGACATTAACAAATCGAAGATCTAAATAGTTAGCAATTTACGAAACATGGGTCAGACAACGAGTCATCGGCAAAGCACCCATTCAACAAACATACACAACAACAACAGCCACAACAATAACAACAAAGAAGCAACATCTGTGGGTTCTGTTAACTCAACGCATATTGCGAATCGTTATGCGTCAGCGGGTCGCAAATCAACATCATCGAAGCATTATACAACACTGGTGCAGCAACCGTTACGCAAAGATGAGCTAGCCATATTACGCGACTCTTTGCTACGCAATGGCAGTATTATGCGCAAAAATATGACCGATCCACAGCGTCGTCCAGTTACAATAAGTGAGCTAAAGACAGCACAGATTCAAGCCGATGATATTGGCTTGGAAGCCGCCGCCGAGGGGAATAGTAGCAGCAATTTGATGAGCTTTCAGCTGCCCCTGGATTGCAGCGCAAAAACGGAGGATGTGGCAACAGCATCGGCGGCGCCGCCGCCTCCAATTGAGAATCGCAATGAGTTTTATATTGTTGGCGATGGTTATCATAAAACGGATTATTGCCATTATCGTGGCCCAAATGGTAACTTTCACAAGCTGCCCTCGGATTCGTTTCATAAAATGTCCGAGGGCTGCTTTGTGCGTATGCCTGATGGCGTATTTCGACGTCTCGAGCTGCCCACCAAAGCACAATTATCGCGTCGTGCCTCCAAGCTGGACGATATTGCAGATAATGAGAGCAATGAGCATGGCTCTGGTGCCAATAATGTGAAAAAGCAATTGATGAAGTTTCTGAAGAGATCAAAGAGCCATACACCCGCCACGATTGCTAAGCTACAGAAGGATAAGGATGAGGCACGTCTCGAGCGGAAGCAACGACTATCGAATGCCATGCGACAAAGGGCGCTCGAACTGAAAACACACAACACACACAACAGCAACAAAATAGTGGTTACTATGATTGAGAATGGAGGGTTGCCAATTGTGGCGACCAGCAAAGCGGAGCGACCACCTAAAATCAAGGAAATCGCTGCTGTTGTCGGTGATAAGGCGCGTACCTCAAGGGTAGGTACTCAACAGGGTTGGGCGGGTATGATATTTAAGATATTGCAGATTAATCTGAACCTAAGGGTCACATAAACAAAGTGATTTTGTGACCAATTTAAAATACTTTAAGGACTTACTCAAAAGAATGATCCCCGAATTACCTAAATCTCAACGAATTAATTCAATTCTTTATCATTAGAAAACGAAGGATTCTCAAAATACCTAATTCTCAAAGAATTAATTCATTTGCAATTAATTTTCAAAAGCAAAAACGATTCCCGAAATACCTAATTCTCAAAGAATTGATTTTATTTGAAATCAATTCTTTAACAGGGCTCTAAAGAATGAATCTTTTATCCTTAATTCTCAAAGAATTAAATCAAATTCCATGTCATTATTAAAAATAGAATGATTCTTTAATTCTATGGGAATTAAAAATAAAAATATCAGTCTTTTACAGTTCTGGAATTCATAAAGTTGTTCTAATGCTTGTAACACAAGTTGGAATATCTTCAACCTTAATTGACTTTAAAAAAAAGAACACACCTCTTAACCGATTGGATAATATTCAAAAATATATTTATTGATTAAAACATATGTATATATTGAATGGTGGTTATTGTCCCATGGACAATATAATTGGTCATTGGTTTGGCTTTTAACCATTGACGGTGATAGGTTTTTATAATCTTTTTTTTTTAACTTTTTGAAAAATAAAAGAAAAAAGAGTATATTGGGTTTGTGCAATGTCCGTCCGTCCGTCCGTTTGTATAAACGCAGTTTTTTTTTCACAGTTTTGAAGATAAAGCAACCAAACTTGGTTTGTATCTCCCACACCCCTTTAGCTAGAATTACTAAATTTTGCAGGTTGACTTCTGCTGCCCTATTTAATAGATTGAATAAAAATAATTTTGCCACGCCCAGCCCCGGTCTTGCCATCGAGAAAAGTTTGTTTCTCAAAAACCTGTAGAACTGGCCCAACCAAATTTAAATTGATGCAAAACTTGAAAGATTTGATCAAAAATACAATTGCCACGTCCACTTCTGACTCCGCAAAGAGGCGAAAAAAGTGTATATCGCAGTCGGGTTCATACTACTGCAACGTTCTTATTTTATTTATTTTTTTTTAAATATAAAACGATTTTTTTGACTTCGAATCGAACCCGAGGTTTTGTGTCATCGGATAATGGCACAAATATATACAATTCTTAGATACTCATGCAATTCATATTACAGATCATGCTGAACTTAACTTGTATTTTAAAATCTGTTTTTGATCCGTTTAACGTTAAGAATCTGATTGTAATTCGTTTATCGTTACTTTATAAATCAAAGTATAGTCCAAATTTTAAATTGTCTTTATCTACGTATGGCATAAGAGTACTAAGGACCCAAACTGGTTTATTTATAAATACCGATATGTCGAACATACCCATATATAAAAAATACCACTTTTTTAAGTTTTGGAAACATGTTTCTGTTTTTTCAGACTAATGGTCCTCATTTTAATGTTGTGCTTTTCTCGTTTCATATTTATTTTCATATTTTTGTGCCTGTCTCAATTGTAAAATTGTTAACGGTTATGGTTATATGGTTTTTACAGATTGTGTGTGTAAATAACACTGCTATTATTTTGATTATTATTTCTATTTAATTTCAGATTTTCTCTCTGTGTTCATGCAAATTTTATACTAAACATGAAATTGATTCGACATTGATTTACAGCCAAACACGCCGACATTATCATTATTTTCAATTATTTTTAAAATTAGGAATACCTCAGCAATCAGTTTTATGTTGAAATGCACTTCGATATGGGTTGATAATATAGTATTTAGAAACAGGTTTAAGACGATTCGCAACAATATATATTGTTGAAGAGCTGGTTTTATCGAAAAAGCAAATGAGCAGCTTTTAGCTAGATAACTTTCTTTAAAATCTAACATTTATTGCCTGCCAATACATACAATCAGGGCTGTTCCCATTTTCGAAACCGATCAAAACATTCTGAATCGGAACTATTATTTTATTTTTATACTCTTTTTTAATTTTTTTGGAAAAAAAAGAAAAAAGAGTTTATTGGGTTTGTGAAATGTCCTTCTGTCTGTCCGTATGAACGCAGATTTTTTCCACAGTTTTGAAGCTAAAGCACCCAAACTTGGTATACATGTTGGGATATACCATAGGCAGACAAAGTGTCAAGATCGAAAAATAATTTTGCCACGCCCACCCCCGCCCTTGCAATCAAGCAATGTTTGTTTCTCCCAAACCTGTAGAACAGGCCCAACGAAATTTAAATTGATGGCAAAACTTGAAACATTTCAGCAAAAATTGCCACGCCCACTTCTGACTCCACAAAGAGGCTAAAAAAGAGTATATCGCAGTCGGGTACATCCGACTGCAGCGATATTGTTATTCAAAGGATGAATACAAATCCGACAACGATTCGGAATGAAAAATTATCGAAAATGGGAACAACCATAAAGGTTTTGGCTTTCTCAGCTTTAAGTTCTGACTTTTGATTATATGAACTTAAAATATTCCATACACAAAAGTACTTGAGTTCTATTTGCTTTTGCAATTTTAGCTTGCATTATCTACATATTTACTTTTCCTATAGCGTATGTGTTAAATATTGCAGATTCAAACTTTATTAATAACAATTGAAAACGTTATAAGAGTTTCTTCAATTGAGCTTCAAGCGAAGCTTCTGCCAAAAGCTTTAAAAATTTCGCACCCAAAACTTGTCTGGCACTGTTTCTGTTTTCTGTGTCAGGTAAGTTTTTGAACAATTCTTTCTCAGCGTTACGCTCAGGTGATATCAGTTTGTTCATCACTTATACATGTGTACATTTATAAAACATGCATTTGTATGTGTAGGTGGTGTGCACAACAGACTCACACATATACACACACATATATATGTGTATTTACATGTATATAAATAAAAATCAGCGCTCCAAAACGAGCTCTTTGTCAAGAATAGACAGATATGGTTGAAGTGAATGTTGCTGCAAGTGTGTGTGTGTGTGTGTGTGTATGTGTTGGAGTCAATGAGTGGCTGTGTATGTGTGCACTAACACTAATGTCAGCACCCCACTAAAAAGCGATATTTGCGTGCGTGTGTATTGTGTTTGTGTATTGAGGCCGACTTTTCTGCCTCTGCCGCTGTGTCTGCCTCTGTGAGTATTTGTGTGTGTGTGTGTGTGTGTGTTTGAGTGTGTGTTGGTGTTGTTGCTGTTGCTGTTGCTGGTAGCGATACTGGGAGTACTCGTACTCCAGTTGCTGCTGTTACTGTGGCTAAAGTGGCTGTTGGCTGTGAGCTGTTAGCTGTTAGCTGCTGAGCTGTCGCTGTAGCTGTCACTGCCTGTTGACTGTAGTTGATTGTTGGGCTGACGGTGTTTACGTCAGAGTTACAAACTACGATTGTTGTTTGAGGAAGCAACTATAAAATAAACTAATAAACTAAACTTTAACTACATCAAATAATTACATATGTATCTACATATATACATATGTATATAATATAAGCAGTTGGAAGTGCTAGTCTCTAACCGCTAACCGCGTGTGATTGATAAGATAACCGATAAAGAAACCAAATCAAAAACGCGATTTCTAAATGTTGTTTTTATTTTTGTATGCTTCAAAGCTACAAAACTTAACTTAAATTATAAAAAAAAAACACCAAATAAAAAACAAGGCGAACAAATGTTTGCTTTGCTATAAGTGAGAATGACGAGTTAATTGTCTAAAAGTGGTTCATTTACTATGTATGTTCTCGTGTAAATGTAGTTAGTATGTGTATGTGCATGTGTATATGTGTATATGGGGATGCAGAGTAGTATCAGTGTTGGTGTTTATACAGATGTACGTTAAAGCTTTTTCGCTCATTTAACTCAACTCAATTCAAGTGAACACAGTACGCATACGCAACAGTTACAAGCTGATTTAAAAATAAAAAAAATTCTCAATTTTGGCAATAGAGCTATTAAAAATGAAAAATAATATCGAAAATTTAAACAAATGAATCATAAACTAAAAAAGAGTTTGAAGAGCGCAACGAAACGTGACGCGGTCACAGAACATCGATTGGGAAAAGGGGAAGGGAAAGGGTGAAAAGGGGGGAGCGACAACTCAGCTGAACTTGTGCAACAACTGAGTGTGAGCGTGAGTTGTGAGTGTGTGAGCGTAAGCCAATGTATGCTCGCTAGCAAATACTAAATACATATATACATAAACGAATACATTGGCTGCGATAGCAGTTATTAATACACAGGTGTTTGTGAGCACAAGTGTGTGTGTGTGTGTGTGCCTACTCGCTCACCGACTCGCGCTCTTGCTCTCTACTCTCTCTTACTCTCTGTCTGTCTTTTTTTTGTTGCCTCAAGTGTGTTTCTTTCAGTGTCACCAAAGTCAGATTAGCTCTTGTCTATGAGTTAGCTTTCGTCGTAAATATTACGTTCGCTTTCGCACTCGCCATATACATACATGTTTGTATGTATATGTATGAGAGACTTATGCACACAGACACACTCATGTGTGTTTGTATTAAATTCGTTTTCGAGGTTTTTAATGCGCAGCAACAGCAACTTGTTGAATTAAATATAAGTATGCTCAAATAGCAAAAGGAACAACAACACGAACAAAACGAACAAACAAACAAAGTGTCTTTCATTCAATCTGCTGCTGCTGCTGCTGCTGCGGCGAAAGCAAGAAAAGCTTACACTACCAAATTTAAACACACAAATACACGGCTACAACGCTGTATTCACATATATACATACATATGCACATATGAGTATATATGTATTATGTACAGACTGTTACAATTGTGCTGGCATTATTATCGTCTGAAGTAAAAACTGTTAACAAGCACTAAAGTGAAAATTATCAATTTTAAATCACAGCTTTATCGAATTGCATACCCTGATAAGCAGTCGTCTACCTGCCTAACCAAAAAAAAAAAAAAAAAAAACTTTATGAGTTCTCTTTCAACATAATCTTTTAGCTTAACACAACTAACTTAAACGACCTTGCAAATTGTTGTCAATGACCTCAAAAAGAAAAAGTCTTTAATAGCGATAATCATTTGCTCTTTCGTCTTTAATCTTTAAACAACAACATTTCTTAACATTTCTCTTATAAGCTGGCGATTATGGTGGCTTTTTCAAACCGTTGATTGACATTTCTCTTTTAAATACAATACTTTATCATTAGCAAAAGAATGATTCCCGAAATTCCTAATTTTCAAAGAATTATATCAAATATAAATGCAATTTTTTATCATAAGCAAAATAATGATATCCTTAATTCGTACCGAATTAAATCAAATTTGAATTCAATTCTTAACATTAGCAATATAATAATTCACCAAACTTGAGTTCTTTGGGAATTAAAAAAAGTAAGGAATCTTTCTTTTGCTAAAATTGTTGTCTTGCAATGACCGTCAAAATTGTATATGGTATTTCATAAATCGATTACACACATAACGGTACTAAAGCCTACTACATTTAAGTTGGAATTTTAACTAAAAAATCATAGGTGGAATTGTCAAAACTCAGATATAAAACACCCTTAAATCAATTTAAAGAATTGACATATTTTCAAAGTTGGTAAAACTGACGAAAAAGCAGCATCGATACAATCGAATGTGCCATCAGTTGTTTTTCAGCTTTAGCATAATATAATAATAAAACTTAACAAAACTTACAGTGTATGAAAGCAAAACTGACTAAACTAATGCTAAAACACACATATAAATAAAGAACAGCGATTATAAAACCAAAAAATAAGCAAATAAGAGGCAAAGTGAAGTACAAATTGTGATTAAACCAAAACAAAACAAAAGAAAGCGAAGCGCGTATTGTGAGTCTGTACTCAGAACCATAAATACCACACCATGGAGAGCACATCAACAACGACGACGCCCGACTTGAATCGGGCAGATGCTGCCCGCAAGAGTGTGCGGCTTTATGCAGCACGCAAAGGGCTGGCACCAGCACCGCCAAAGTTAAGCCTGGTCGCTAGTAGCAACAACAACAACAGCAGCAGCAGCAATAGCAACACCAACACCAACAATAAAAATAAGATTAGCAACAGTGATAGCGACAATTGCTTGCCAGCCGATAAGAGCACACATCTTGCCAGGGAATTCGATCTCAGCGATGCACAAAATATGGACTATGATCAGCTCGTTGAGCTGCGTCGGCCAGGTGATGTAGCGGTGCCGCCACCGCGTGTCGCTGTCTCGGCCATACCGGCGCTACATTTACAGAGGCACCAAAGAGCAGCACCGCCACGCGTTCAGATGTCCGCCGAGGATGATGTTGGTGTCGCTTTTGCCTTGGGTTCCATCGAGAAGCACATACTCAATGTGGAGGAAAGTTTTAAGCAGCAGCAACTTAGTGAAAAGCAACAGCAGCAGCAGCAACAGTCCCAGTCCTCCGTTGATGTCATGAAAATGGAGGTAGCACGCAAGCAGAGTAAGCGTTACGGCGAAACGGAAAATCTATTGCGTCCGGGCATTAGCGACATGTCCTCAGAGAATGATTTTCAGTATCTGGGCGGACGGCGCAATCAATTGGACGATAGCAATGAGCAAATGCTGAATGAGTTTCAAAGGGGCAGCGATGGACGCAATTCGATTGGTGCATATTCCAAAAATTCGAGTGCTGCTGCCGGCGGTGGCTCCTCTGGTGCGCTTAAAACCAAACTGGCACGCACTGCCTCGGATACAAAAAACACGGACACGGTGCTCGCAATGCGTGCAAACTTGAAGCACAAGCAGCAGCAACATCATGATGTTAAGCAGCCAGCAACTGCTTGGCGTCCTTCGCAAGGATCAGCGCCAACACCAGCAGCTAGAACCACAGCGGGTAGTCGGGGCAATAGCAGCAGTAGCGTTGTGGATGGCAGCTCCTCATCCAAATTGACTGCAACGACAATATCAGCAACCAAGCGGCGTGAGGAAAATTTGAAACAATTTGAAGCGCTCTTAGCGCAAAAGTCATCATCATCATCGCATCGACATGCGGCTGCTGCTGGAACGGGTGGTGCAAGTTCAGCTGCAGCTGGCAGCAGTGTTGCAGCAAAACGTCGCTCGGAACGTCCCATTGTTGCACCCATACCACCATACAACTCAAGTCGCACTGAGACGTCTGGGCGCCCAACTGTCGAACCGAGATCCACAGTGTCCTCTAATGCACAACAACATCATCATCATCGCGCTGCTCCTCCCCCCAATGTGGTTGTGACACGTACCAATGTATACGGCAACAGTGTTGCTCAGGTAAAACAATCTTAGCTCACTGTCAAAACCCATTCTTGTTCATATATGTATAAATTTATACTACGTTCTCAGCTTCTTTGAGACTCTCCATATTATTGTGTGTGTGTTTTAGGGTGGGATAGATAGGGCTTGAGTTTACTGGATGACATCTTAACCAAATGTCTTTTAAATTTTAAATGTTTTGTCTATTTTTGCAGGGATCCCCGAATCTGCAGATGCGAACGAGTGCTCCCATGCGATGGCGCGCCACTGAGGAGCACATTGGAAAGTATAAGCTCATCAAGACCATCGGCAAGGGAAACTTTGCTAAAGTAAAACTAGCAAAGCATTTGCCAACTGGCAAGGAAGTGGCAATAAAGATCATTGACAAAACCCAGCTTAATCCTGGGTCACTTCAAAAACTCTTTAGAGAGGTAAGTTTCACATACTTAAGTTTTATGATATTCTATTTATGATAATAATGTTAATTTATCGTTTGTATTTTAGGTTAGGATAATGAAAATGCTTGATCACCCCAACATTGTAAAACTTTTTCAAGTTATCGAAACGGAAAAGACGTTGTATCTCATCATGGAATATGCATCGGGCGGTGAGGTCTTTGACTATCTGGTACTACATGGTCGTATGAAAGAGAAGGAGGCGCGGGTCAAATTTCGTCAAATTGTATCGGCTGTGCAATACTGTCATCAGAAGAGAATAATACACAGGTATTATTAATATTAAAATGTTTTGACAGTTTTATTAAAGTTAGGACCATTATCAAATTCACTGAAATTCACTCCTAAAAATAGATTATTCACACAGAAATTCAATCGAAAAAGTCAAGAAACTTATGTATATGGTAGAACGTATGAGTTTTGTTTGACCTAAGATATTTTTCTTTTAATTTTTTTTTTATAATCATAAAGTGTTGTTACTGTTTTTAATATACCATAGCATATATACCATCAGCATCAAAATCGACTTCGTTTAACAATGTTGACATCGGAGTTATTAAGTCAGATGTGGTAATATCAAGAGATACAGCTTTTATGTTCGGTAAACACATAAGTAAGAAACATGTCCTTAGCTCATATAAATCAGATTGTATACATTTAGTTTCTATTATTATAGAAATTATTTTCAATAGGAGCAGATTAAACATATTTTGTATATTAAAAAAACGGTTATTTCCATTTTTTTTTATTAATCACTTTTAAGCAAATATCACTTTATCATAAACCATAAATTTTCTTTAAAACAGGGACTTAAAAGCTGAAAACTTATTACTGGACAGCGAGTTGAATATTAAAATAGCTGATTTTGGATTTTCGAACGAGTTTACGCCAGGCTCCAAGCTAGATACCTTCTGCGGCAGCCCACCCTATGCGGCACCTGAGCTCTTTCAGGGTAAAAAATATGATGGACCGGAGGTCGATGTTTGGTCGCTAGGTGTCATTTTGTATACACTCGTTAGCGGATCCCTGCCTTTTGACGGTTCCACTTTGAGGGAGCTTCGTGAACGCGTACTCAGAGGCAAATATAGGTAAAGGAATTTGTATTATCTTCATTGATAAAACTCATTTAATATATGGTATTTTTTAAATTCAATAGAATTCCCTTCTATATGTCAACTGATTGCGAAAATTTGCTGCGCAAGTTTCTAGTACTGAATCCCGCAAAACGTGCTAGTCTTGAAACAATCATGGGAGATAAGTGGATGAATATGGGGTTTGAAGATGATGAACTCAAACCTTATATAGAGCCAAAACAAGATTTAGCCGATCCCAAGAGGATAGGTAAGACGGGTACTGTATACAAAATTCATTACTAATATTATTAACGAATTGTGTGTCGAGTTTTGCCTGTGTAATTATTTGTCATGGTAAATGTTGATTGATTGAATTCTTCATTTTTTAAAACGATTTTAGAATTTGAAATTATAATTTTCTAACTATTTAATGCTTGGCATGCTTTTATGTATGTATTTAATTAGTGTGAATATATATATATACTCTCAACATTCCAACAAATATTTATTTTCTTGGTTATCTACATAAATACACGTGTGTACAAACATATTTATTTGAAAATTCTATATATAGCAGCGTGGTCACAAACCGGTGTTAAAGAATCAGAATCATCGATTCGACGCAGTGCCTTTCACATGATGTTAATGGTCATCTTTTTAATCGGCGAATGGAAGGTGCCACACCAAAATGTATGCAATCCCTATCGTGGAGAAACGTATTTTTGGATTGGCAACCAGCATTTATCATTAATACTCTTTGTTTTCTTTCTCACCTTGTATCTTTTACCACCTTATGTTTCCTAATACTATATGCTTCAAATTTTAATTGTGCCAGTACTACCGGAAAAAGAAATAAAGTACCTAAGTTTCTAGCAAGTTTCTTCAGAAATATGCTAGTCAAAGATGATTTGAATTTTCAATTATTATTTTGATTATACAAAATTAATGTAAAAATTTATCAATTGTTATACTTAATAAATTATGTGAAACAGACTTTATTTTGTTGATCGTCCAATATGCCAACATTATTTTTAACCACACATTATACAAATAGGAAATTCCAAAATCTCTACTAATTTCAAGGCTTATAGACCACACAATTCTTAATAACGAGTTTGAGTTGCTTGCGCGAACTCTAAGCCAAATATTATGTAATTGAAATGAATTTGCATGTAATGTATACTTTTTAACTTATTAACATATAGTACAAATATGAGATTCTCAAGCATATATTTTAAACAATATACCCATCTGTCACTTTACTTTTAATTTTTAATTTTTGGCACCGCACAGAAGCTTTAGTCGCGATGGGCTACAATCGATCTGAAATTGAGGCGTCGCTGTCACAGGTGCGTTATGACGATGTGTTCGCCACCTATTTGTTGCTGGGGCGTAAGAGCACTGATGTAAGTGAGAGAGTGTCAAATGTCATTTGTCATTTGTACTTTTTCATTAATTTATGTTTTCTGTTTTCTTTGTTATTCATTTCATTTTTATATACTATTCAGCCCGAGAGCGACGGCTCGCGTTCAGGATCATCGCTCTCACTGCGCAACATCTCTGGCAATGATGCTGGGGCCAATGCTGGTAATACGGTCATGCAAAGTCCCACGCATCGTGGCGTACACAGAAGTATATCGGCGTCGAGTACCAAACCTAGTCGTCGAGCATCATCCGGTGCGGAAACGTTACGTAAGTCCCAATTATGGGGCTAAATATATATAAAAGGATGATTATAATAACATCTATATTATTTAACTATAGGTGTTGGACCCGCAAATGCAACTACAGCCGTCACAGCCGCGGCGAGCGGTGTTGGATCCGCCAATCCGAGCAATAATTATAATACTGTAGGCACAGCCGCCGAACGTGCATCAGTGTAAGTACTAAGTACAATACTTTTAAGCAATATTTGTACTTTTACTTATAACTCTCAATCTTTAATAATCACAATGTATTTATTTTTTAAACAGTGGAAGCAATTTTAAGCGTCAAAATACCATCGATTCAGCAACAATTAAGGAAAACACGGCGAGGCTGGCCGCACAGAATCAGAGACCAGCGTCGGCCACTCAGAAGATGCTTACCACAACAGACACATGTAAAGAATATGATGATTAGAATTGTCACAACATATGTGTCAACATACATATATATTCAAAATTATATTTCATATTGCAGCGCTGAACAGTCCAGCTAAGCCGCGGACAACCACAAAGTATGATCCCACTAATGGTAATCGGACAGTGAGCGGTACAAGCGGCATTATACCACGCCGTTCAACCACGCTGTATGAAAAGACTTCATCGACGGAGAAAACTAATGTTATTCCTGCAGAGACAAAGTACGTGAGAATTGTAACATTGATTCCATTATTGTTGTGTTTGGCACACATCAATAATGAACATTTTCTTTTGCCTATTACTATTGTTCATTAGTTATTGTTGGTTTCTTGTTTTCTCAGTATTATTTCGCATCATATTGTACTCAAAGTTAAACTAGCTGGTCACTGAAGATCAAACCCTTTGGTCGCTGTGATTTTTCACATATTTTTGTGAAAGTTTACGATTATTAGTTGGTCAGTCGAACACTAGTATTCTGTTTCTTCTCGGTTTGCACATATATTTTGTCATCATCCTCATCATGGTTAGAAACTCGTTAGCATTGACATTCTTCATGCCAAGTACTTAGCAACTAAAAGTCACGAAACAGATTTGTCAAACGGTGTTATAGAGTTTAGTAACAACATACATATGTTTAATTCAGTTTTTTTTTTTTTTTATATTATTTCTTAGTTGCAGTGCATTTGGCACAAAACAAAAATTCTTATTATCCATATTGTTTATATATGTTTTCTATACCCTTGATGTGGGTTTTTGTTTGTTTTTTCAAAAATTATGTACGTATGTTTGGTTTTAAAAAGCTGATACATACAAACCTACAACCTATTTTACAATATATCTACCCACTTTTTGGCTAAACATACATGTACTACATACTTAACCAGCAGTGGATCTGCAGCTACCGCTGGAAAGGGTCATACTAAAAGCGCGTCTGTCTCAAGCCCTAGACCATCCACAGACGGATGCGTATCAGTATCAATTGACCCCCTTGGAACGAGGTATACACTTGCATACTTTAGCAAACCCCAAAAACGCAAAAAAAAAAATTATTCAACTAAAAACCAACAAACTAAGTTTTTCTTTTTGATTACACCATTAAACAAGCTTTCATTTGCCTTTTTTTTTCTAATATTTTTACTAAATTGGCAGCCATTTTATTTCCAACTTTAGTCAATAATACGCAAAACATACATAAAATTAAGTTTACCTTTTGTAATATATAGAACAAACATTATTGCTTTTCAACGTTGAAAAGAAAAACATTCAATCACAACATATGTAGAAAGTCAGTTATATAGTTACAGATTTATGATTATATTAGCAGCATTGCGTTATAGGAACATATTTTATGCATTTCTGAGCGTAGTTTTAGAATCGTAAGGCGTAAGAATGTTAAAAATGATATGAAGTATAAAGAGTATAAAATTTGTTTAAAAAAGTTAGTGTTTCAAACAATTATAAAAGCGAAATAATATGCAAAACAAAAAGGTTAAGGCTTATCTAATCCATAAAGTCTTCTGAAAGAAAGATGTTGAATTCTTTGAGACTATATTAAAAATGTGCAGAACTGTAGACAAACCCAAAATGGTGTAAAAAGTTATTGTTAAATATAAATTAATGCGCAATTAACTTAATTTGTATGCCTGTTTCTACATAAAATGGTTGTACGAACTTTTGGTAACCTCGAAAAGAACCCATCGAACATAAATTATACACAAAACAAAAAAAAAAAAACGTCACAACTTCATATAAACTCAAATCGTGTATGCATGACAATTCCTATAAGATTTGTTTACAGCGAACCAGCGTTCATAGACAGTTCATATCCTCAGTTAGCCTATTCACAGTTCATTATTATCGTCTAGTATCACTGATGGGATAATTGTGTAGCTAGAAATTTAATAATTGAATTTTGTTTACTTTCTAGATGTATTGTATTTTAAATGTATTTGTGTTTTAGAATTTATTTTTCTATATTTTTATTTGATCTAATTTTATTTTAACGCTCTAACAATTTGATCAATTGAATAATGTAAATTTCTTATCTTTTCATGTTTTATACAATTTTGAACATTAACTGTTTACAAAACCAAATGTCTAATTTTGATAACTACTACATACATCCATTCTTTGTGGCGTATTATATCCGCAACTACAAATAACCTGAACTGCAACAATATCCTTCGTTTTATCGGTGTTCATTCAATTTATACTATATACTATATATTACTTATCGTTCACAATGCAAATTAATATCTTGAATGACAAAACTAATGTGGTTTGAAACCGAACTCGATTCAAATCAAATCGAATTCCTTTTGGATTCAAACCGAAAACCGAACCGATTCGAAACGAACAAACTTTTGGTGAGTGAAACTGCAATTATATATTAAGAGATTATGATGTGCCTTATTTTATTGGGGGCGTGGCAATGTACGCAAATAATCAAAATCAATTTCGATGCTTCACTGGTCTATAAAGTTTAACAGACTTGTAATATTTGTTATATTGAAAAAATGTACATATTATTTGGGTATAGCTGCCGCGACCCTTACAAAAATAATAATAAGTATATTTAGTAAACGCTCCTCTTTTAAATTGCTATACATTTGCTGGCATGCGCGGTATCAAGTTCATAAATATATTCTTGTATTTGTTTTTGTATGTGTCTGCATTAATATTGAAACTAAAATTATATGCAGTTAGTTCTTAAAGTCAATTTTTAAAATCACATTCAATCACTTGAATGCTGCATTGTTGTGCATGACAGACGCTAATTCTATTTCTAATTTCAAATTTCGTAATTTCTTGATAAGAAAGGTTGTAGCTGTCCCAATTATTTTCCATATTCTAATGCCCTTGTTCTTTAAAGCTTCCCACAACTGTACTCATTGTTAGTTAAATACTTATAAAAACAATATATATATATATATATATATATTTCGATGTTGTAACTATGTGCAAGTATCATTCATGCAAATTCTTTACCTTTCAACATATTTATGTGCGTATTTTCATACTCTACTTGGAAATACTCTACTTTATACTTGGACTAATTCTTAAAATATCAAGTTTCGAAAGCTTTGAACGTACACAATTTTTTTTGTATGCCATATACAAACGGGTTGGCTCGGAAAATAGCCATTGATAGGCTTATATTTAAAAAGAATGGCGACAATCAGCACCAATTGATAAGTTTTAGATCTTAATCAAAGTCTATTTTAAATAACCAATTTCTTTAACTAATTTTTATAAAATAACGTAGTCTGATCTTTGTTACAACCATTTTAAAGAATATATTCTTCTATAATTTTTTTGTTAACCAATATTACACTTATACCAAATTAAGTACATTCAATAGAATCTACTTACAGTGACCACTCAGATAAAGGTCACTTCAAATAACTGTTTTCAGACTACACACAATATTCGTAATCTATAATTATATATTTAAAAAAAAAACCTTAAAAATAACCCAAGGTGACTTTGATTAACCACTTGCTCTTTTATAATACCTCTCTAATACCATGCTGTCCTATATAACATATGCTTCTCAAACTAAAAATGCTCATATATACTATTTGTCTAGCCAAATTATGTTTATGTTTAAGAAACTTATAATTAAGTGTTTGTTTTATTCAACAAAATTTCATGATTATTTTTTTTTAAATCTTTTTCTTTTCATTTTGTTTCTGTCTACAACATGATTACCAATATCAAAACTCGAAATAAACAATCATAAACGTTTGATTACCGTTACCGCCACCATCACATTAACCAATCAAATAATCTGCTTGATTCGCGCTGTCTTGTGCCCCCCGCCCTGTATACATGTCGTCATTGCGTCGATGAAAATTATAATTCAAATCCAAACAATCAATCAATCAATCATCGACGATAAACGACGCAACTTTCTACATTGGATTGGATTAAATCGTAATCAAACTCAAAATCTAACTCGATTTGATGATGACGCTGACGATAACGATAACGATGACAATAACGATTACACGTTTAACTATTACTTGCGAATTGTACTCATTAATAAATCAATTTGCGTTCCCACAAAAACACACACACACGCACACACACACACGCACACACACACACACACACACACACACACACACACACACACACACACCCTACCAAACACAACAAATACATATTGCAAATGATAAACTGTATACTGATATAAAAATACATTCGTTTTCTGAAATGCATTTCATTGGACTTGAATGTACTTCCACTTCCACGAACTGATCAATGATTCGATATATCCATTCATACAAAATGTGTGCATATGTATTGTACTTGTACATATATATAGTCTGTTCGATCGACTTAGAATGGCATCGGCTGTTAAATCAAGCAGACACTTTCCAAGGAATGTTCCATCACGTTCAACCTTTCACTCTGGTGAGTTTTCTGTTCAATTATTTTTATTAGTTTTAATAAAATAACTTAATTTTACTCACAATTTTACTAAAAAAAAAAAACATACAAAAATATAGACTAAAATTAATAATCAATAATCGATAATGTTAATCGAGTTTTGTTAAGTTTTTTATTCCTATTTTTTTGTTTCATTGATTTTTAAACTAAACCATTCAGGGTTCATTTTTTTTAAGGATTAAATAAATCTTATGCACGTATTTTCAAAATTTTGTAAATTGAAGTAAATGAAACTATATTGATTTAAATAGATAAAATTGTTTTTTTTTTTTTATTATATATTTATATATACTTTGTTGTGCTTTGTCGTTTTTCATGCACCTGTTTCACATCGCTTCTCATTTTAGTGGTTTGCATATATATTATAAATGTTTAGATCATGCATGATTGTCTGAGTGAAAGGATGCTTAACAGTGCTTTCTTTTGATGTATGTTTTCATAATTTTAGACATCTACATGCATTTCTAGGTATAAACATTCATTTGATAAAATTATACAATTGAAAACGAAATGTTAAATTCAAGTTTCTTGCCAGTTTTTGTGATATATAAAGTTATACTACGCTAATTTGAATTTGACCTTAGATCACAGTTATTTCATGAAATGGAGCAGCCAGTTTAATTTCGAATTTTCAATGTAAAGCAACTCCATGTAATTATCAATTGAACTTGCAACAATATAAAGAAATGCAATCATTTAATTTTCATTAGGTTTTCTTTATCATACGAGCATAAGTTAAATGTTTTAATTATGTATTGAGGGTACTCATTAAAATGTGCAATAAAAAGGGCATCTATAAATTGTGTGTTCTTGATCAGCTTTTAAAAGCTGACTTTGAAAACTGGATAAAACAAATTTGGTATGTATTAAGTATAACTGTTATTCATACGAAGATAATCCGCTGCTCTTTAATGTTGAAAATATCAAACAGATGTGTTTCTGTTCAAACTTTCCTCGAAATTTTGCTGAAATGATTTTTTTTTTTAAATAGACCTACGTAATTTGTTGTTTTTTGAGCTTGTAAACTAACGTTGCGAACTTTGAAACATCTTATCAAATGTAACAAAGGCTACATATAAGGAAATTTTACTATCACTATATCTTACCGAAAGTGAAAACCGCTACACGTCCTGAGCAAGGGAAGACGTGAAAGGCTGAACTGATGATTGGCGTTTGATGTTCGGCGCTCACTTTTCTTTTTTGGTTCTCGGCAACTTTACTCTCTCTTTATCTCTCTCAAAAAATGACTGGATCACTCTTAGCATATATAAGAGTCCCGTTTTCTTATATGAAATCAGCTATATCAAACAAACAAACTGTCTACTTTTTGATTAGACGTGCACACAATTTTAACATTTCGTTTCCGTAAAGATTAAAAATGTAAGGCAATTAAAACGACACGATAAGTTTTTTTTTTCATGATAGCTGCCCTAAAAACGGGCCTAAGTATCGTAGTAATTTAAAAATATATTAAGTTTTTAGCTTTATATGAAATGGTTTCTAATAACAATACATATATCTAGTAAATATGTATATAATCTATTAAATTTTAGTTATATACTTATGTAAACAATTTTGATTTTGTTTGCTTTCATTATGTTAAGTTATTACTTAATCGATTGTACATTTTCAATCTAGGATAATCTAACGATATATTTCTAATGTAGATAGTGTATAGATAGTTACACTTAGAGTTTGTATCTTTAAGAAATGAAATTGTCTTTAATTAAATGTCGCTTGTTTTTATAGGTCAAACCAGGGCACGAAACAATACCGCGCTGGAATACTCTGGTACAAGTGGCGCCTCCGGTGATTCACCGCATCCAGGTCGCATGAGCTTTTTTTCAAAACTTTCCTCACGTTTTAGCAAACGGTAAGTGTGTATTGGCCAAATACCAAATTATTTGAATATCTGTTTTCATTTCTTCTGTTTATGAATATTACAAGAAAAGCAAATGCAGTTTAAATTCCATTTTTTTTTTAAATTTTTTATTTATCGATAATTTTGTTTTTATATTTGTTTTCTGTTTTTTTTTTTTTCTTAATTTCATTTTTGTTTCATATTACATTCTTGCATATTTACACATACACATATGTACATATGTATGTGTTTATGTTTTGTACCAAATCCGTTTTAATGAATGATATTGTAGGAGCACAGCCTAAAATTAAGCTAACAATTATCATATAATGGTTAAAATTACAGCCTTGAGACTTTACAGATGTTCATTTAATTTTTTCAATTGACAAAATTCACTTACCCGAAACAATTTTTATTCTTACACAATAATATTTTGTAAGCAAGTTTTAGAATTGCTTAGCTTTGAGAGTTTTTGCAGTATATGCTAACCAACTTATGCTTATTGATTCAAATTTTCGGCATTTTGCTTATTTACAATTATCCTACATAGAACATTAACTCATTTCAGATTTCGATAAATTCATCTGAAAATCGAAAAAACGAAATCAATTCCGTATGAAAAGTAATCGAAAATGGGAATTGACAGACCTGATTGTGTTTTCGACCCCGTTTTATGAATCGATTTTGCGAAAAATAAGTGTATATATTCCCCTATGCGGCGTTTAAAACCTTAATAGTTATATTTGCTCTTAAAAATGCACCATAATTCAACCAACTAGAAATGATTTCTAGCTAAATACTGCACTAATTGCTAATGCTATCCGATCGTTATCCAAATTTATAGATTCTTTTCAGTGTGGACAGATCTTTTACATTAGCTACTTGTGAGGGGCGTACTATAAAAACATGAAATAGATTATGTAATGGGTTGTACTCAAATGCACTGCACGCCTAATCATTTCATCTAAACTTACAATATAATTCTTGGAGCTAAGCGTGGGATTTAATTAAATTTCTCTTTTACCTAAAAATTCATAGTTGAAAAAGTATTAACATAGTATTACAATAAAGTAATTGAAAAAGGTTGAAAAAAATATTAATTTTTTTTTGTTTGTATATTTCAAGAAGCGCGAACAATCTCATTCATATTTGGTTGCATGAAGAGTGTTGTTTTCAATTCTATATTAATTTAATAAATTTATTTAAAAATCTTTATAATTGCTAATTTTGTTTCACTAATTATGCGACATGTTTGTATATGGAATTTGTTATTTTTAGTTGTTTGTTAATTTTTTGTTGATTTTTATTTCATTTGAAACTAACAGTATTTTAAAAGGAAAGTATGTAAATATCATAAACACAAATTACATACATACATATATGTACGCAGGACAATTGGTTAAGAATGAATTCAATTATTTACATCAATAATACTTACTAGATCAATATGCATACTTACATAAGTATTTATTTAAAAAAAAAAAAAAAAAAAAACCAAAAACAAAAACAAAAACGGGAACAAAATTGTTCGAGAGTCTTTTAGATTTGTGAATGTATTATTTGATTTAGATTGTTATTATTATTATGAAAACCAACTCAATTCAAAGATTCGGATACAAAACAAATACAAAACGACGCATACATACATACATATGTAACTACTTACGTGCCAATGTATACATATTAATCGTAATTAGCGGAACTTGACTATATCTAATTGGTAATTTGTTCATTTGCCAAGATCCGTCAAATTCTTTCAACGCTCTCTCGCGCTCTCCGTCACTCTTACTTTTTTTTTTTTGTATATCAATATATGTATGTGTACATAAGCAGGATAACAAGATATGATGTCCACATTATGATTTTAACGACTACGTATAACCATGTATATGTATATGTATATGTGTATACATTATCACCCCCACTAAGTATCAGGAAGCCTTTATTGTTCTTGTCTATATTTCTTCATTTCAAAATTTAGTTATTTTTTTTTTTTAGTTTTTTTGTTATTAAGACATGACATTTAAAATGATCTAATTATTATTTATAAAGTATTGCTCTTTGAAACAATATATAAATGAAAAAATGTTAGTTAAAATATTGCGTTTACTTTTCTTTTTCAATATCAAAAATAATAAAAAAAAAAAAAATGTGACAAAGTTTTAGTTTTTATCATTACTCCGTTCTTTTTTAATTCTTATCTGTCCTCTTTCGTTTCATTTTCTCGTATTTGTTTTTACCCATTATTAATATTTTTTCCAGCCGTGAATAATTTGTTTAAAATTTTTTCTTTAATTTTAGGCCAAACCAGTAATTAACAAAACAAGCATTAACTACTTCTTGTTAATAGTTCTAAAACTGAAACAAACAAACGATTCCCCCTAAAGTAAACGCGCGTGACGGAGAGAGATACAATTATGAAACAAATCGAAACAGATAACAAATGAAATCACAGATCACAGATCGGATCGTTTCAGTTCGTTAAAGTTTGATTCCTTCCGATTCGTACTACCCCCTCCAAAAGAACATCGACAACAACGTTGAGTTCCGTTACGTTAAAAGAAATTCAGAATGCGTCTATGTTTTACTACAATTATTAACTAATTATACTTACACATTTATATAAATTAAAATACATATATATATATATTTAAAAACAAAAAAAGTAAATCCACAACAACAACAAAACAGAAACCAACAAATCTTTGTTTTTCTTTGTTTCTGATGAATTCATTTGATTTGATTTAATATTGCGATATGAGATATGAGAGATATAGAGTTACGAAATCAAACAATAAATATATATACATACTATATAATATGAAGCATAGAGCTATTGCCTATCACTGTCACGTTTTTCATTTTGTTTTTTACTGCTACAAGTAATGCTACCTAAAATATTAATACATATACTATTTAATACGAAACGCTATTTTAGTTATTACATATGTATACATATACACGTACATATATATTTAGAAATATATATTATAAATATTATAAAGCAATGTGAATCGTTTACGTTTTACGTTACGTTCACATTACGAAACACCAAAAGCAAGTTGCCGAGTTATAAAAACTATAATATGAATTTAAATTTAAATTTATTTACCATTTATTTGTATATGTATGTATGAATGTATTTGTATTTGTATTTGAACTGTTCCCGAGAATCATATACAATCAGAATGAATAATAAAGAATGATAAAAACGATGGAAAAATAAACAACAACAGCAACAACAACAACACTGACTATGAAATAAAAGTCTAAACGCATCAATCAAAGCGTATTTAGAATTTTAAGAACATTGACTAGATAACTTATCATTAATCCAAGGATAAAATGTATTTAAACACGTGCATGTGACCATTTTATTTGTACAGATGATTATATATATATTAAAATCAAGTTATCGGGTAACCTTCAGTGGCCTGATTAGTAGTTATGTATATTAAGTTTCAAAGAAATAACACAAATCTAAATAAATTGATAATTTAATTAATTAGTAATAAATTATCTGGCAAATTTGTTAAACAAACCAACTATCAAACCTTCAAATCCATTTGAATTTCATTTCATTATTATAGTCTAATATAGCATTTTCTTAATATTCGTTGTAACATTTCTGTTTTCAAAGCGATGTTTAAGTATTTGTCTTGATTTTGTTTGGGAAAATTGTTTTCTTAAATGGAAGGTTTTTCTTGATGGTTTTTAAAAGCATATTGATTAAATATACAAATTTAGAAAATAATTTAGCTATTTATTGGAAAAGTAGAAGAGTTTATTTTTTGAAAGTTAGTCCTCATTTCCGAATACGATCAAATTATGATTCTGCCTAAAACTGGATTATTTTGTATTTAAAATTATTTGACTACTCTTTTTTTCTTACTAAGCCAATCTTGTATTTAAAGAATCCTAGTAAATCCATTAATTGGCGGAACTTTAGATTGAGGAGGGTAAAGTCTTTTGGGTTAATATGTGGTCAGATGTTAACAAAATACATAAAGTAAGCACATTTCTTCTGTTGGGGATGCAAACCGAGATTTTTAGGAATATATTGATAATTGAATAGTAGAATCAACATTTCACCACCAGAAAAACTCATTTGCATATACACTAGTTAATAAAACTGATCAACTGAACAAAGTGAGTAAAAAAAAGTGAATTTTTTCACCAAGCAACTTTTACTCAACTCTTTTATCTGCTTTCGTATGTAATGATGCTTTAAATATGATTGAAAGGTATCGGCAAGAAAGGGAGAGATATTAAAGGTTTTGACTACATTGAATACTAGTTTAAATAGCTGAGATCAGACAGGCCTACGGGCAGTCGAATGATTTTTCCTGCTGTCTTTAATAGAGATTTTTTCACAGTATACAAAATATACACATTATATGTGCAAATATATAAAAACAAATTTTGTATGCATATGGAGTTGTCAAATAGGTACATATGTATGTATGTATTTATCATGGTTTTGTAAACCTAGGGCTGATATCTTTAAATAAACTTAAATACTTTTAGTACATCGGCTACGGAGGAGCCAGCTAAACCAAGAGTTCTGCGCTTCACATGGTCCATGAAGACAACATCGCCGCTGATGCCCGATCAAATAATGCAAAAGATACGCGAAGTTCTCGATCAAAACAACTGCGATTATGAGCAACGTGAACGGTAAGTACAGAAATTATAGAATAAGCAAAGATATTTGAGCATTAAATTTAAATTTTTTTAAATGTTCAATAGATTTGTTCTTTGGTGCGTACATGGCGATCCCAATACAGACTCGTTGGTTCAGTGGGAAATAGAAGTGTGCAAACTGCCGCGACTCTCTTTAAACGGTGTGCGATTTAAACGCATTTCTGGTAAGTTTAGAAGCACATTCATGTGATATAGTATTCGATATTAATATTGGTTTCAACGCTTTTAGGTACTAGCATTGGCTTCAAGAACATTGCGTCTCGCATTGCTTTTGACCTCCGTCTGTGACTTAACAAAACGTCTAATGAGAGCTGCACAGCCACCAACAGTAACAGCGACAGCACCACCACCGACAGCGACACAAAAACCACATCCACTGCCAAATATCATATGGCCAGCGGCAGTAAGAAGCTGTCTGTACTATTGATGCATCGTCGATCACTAAATAGCCATCAAAGAACAAATCGGTCCAAGAAACATAGTTTGCCAAGCAATAAAATCGAGGGGCAGAAAAATCCAGGCGTCCTTTCAAAAGCTTTTCAAGTTCTTTTGCCCTTCCGATCAAAGAAGCGCATGCGATCAAATGAAAAATTTGATGCATTTCGCTCACTCGATAATGACACGCCGGATGAAGAGCGTCCAGAGGGAGAGCCAACCCAACCAATACTGGAAGAGACTATCGAATGTATGATAACCAGCAATTCTACAGAATCTCAAGTGATTGACCAAGACGTTTCTGAAACTAAAGAAACAAATATAGGTTTAAAGGACATAACAACAGCTAGCGGTGGTGTGAGTGATGAGCATATCGATGTTAAGGAGTCAAGTGGTAGTGAGCTGAAATCAAGGATCACCAGTGATCGCGGAGGCAATCGATTTAAAAGGAACATCAAAAATACCAAGAGCCTAATTGTACGCAAGTTCACATCCTTCAGGAGTGCGGACACAGACAAAAAAAGCGAGACTAATAAGAAAAGCACATCCAAGGAATCGAATGACGGCGAAGAAGAAAAGGAAACGGAAACGGAAAAGGCGGCATGTGTCAATGTTATTAATAAGGATATACCAAACACCAAACAGAATGTAGCAATGATACGCACCACAACTCTCTAAATACATATACATGCATATATATACTATATAAATTATATATATATATATATATATATTATTGTAAAGTGACGGAGTCATATAGAGTTGTTTATATTTGGCTCCAAACATAGAGTGACACACCTTAGCATAGAATCTCAAGTAAACAATTAAATGTTTTACATTTATTCATTGATCTAACGCGTATTGAATATCTAATAGTAATAATAATAATAACAACTGAGCAGACAAATTACCCAACTTAAGTACATAAGCACCAACCATGCATGCATATGATTATAATGTCATATGAACACTTAAATCGATATCGTTAATTGCTAGACAGCGTAGGTGAGAGGCACACCGTTTTAATTCAATAAATGAAACAATTATAAAATCAGCGCTATAAACCGCATTTTTCTAACCTTTGCCATAGGGATACATACATACATACATACATACACATCACATACATACATATATTATATAAGTGGCAAAAAGAAACTATAATCAATAAGCTTATAAATTTGAATATATGTTCGTTAACTACATTTAATGTTGGACAGCAGCTCAAGTTTGATCTATGTGTCTACATAAATCGAGAAATATAGGATCTATAAAGTATAATCAAATAATTTCCAGTTTTTAACTTTCATTCTAAAACTTTTGGCATAAAGTGAGCAGCTACATAGGTTTTGAAAATCTATGTATAATTAATAGAACTTGTAACTTATGTGTGTTTTCTTTTTTTTTATTGAGTTATATTTGTCTTGTAGCCCATAAGTGTATACCCAGTTCAAGAAAAAAAACAAGCTGCAAACACAAAAATTTCAAAACATGTACATTATATTTATTAAATTATATTTATTTAAAAACGTTCTGCAAGTTAGAGTTTCTACATTTGGTCTTCTAAGCCCCCGGGAATATTTTGTGCATACATTTTTTGTAGAAAGACAAATAAAATATGCTTAAATCAGCGTTATTTCATAAATATTGGATTTATTCATTAAATCGGAATTATGTTGGGTGTTACAAATTCAAACTTTTTCTTTTATTGGAAAAAAAACGCGACTGATTAGACTTTCAACAGACAAATTCAAAACGAATTTTATATTGAACCCAGCCATTGAGCTTGGTTTCTGTCTAAGTTTTCCAGTTGCATGAACGTCAAGGAATTTGTCTGGTTTCTTATTTTTAATAGTTCTGCAAAGGTAAGTAGTTTTACGATTTTTTTTTATTTTCAATAGAAGTTACTTACAAATACATTCTCTTATGCTAGTGTGTAGTACAAACAATAGTTGTATTTTAACTTAAAGCCATGGATGCCAGGCTGGATCCATGCGACAAAGGTTATCAATATTAGTTGCGGATTGAATGAGTGCGGAAACCTTCTTCTTCTCAATATTATCAAAATAGGAAATTTTATTTAATCGCAATAAAATAACATCGACAGCCGAGTTGACAATTTTAACAGTATGTTCCATAGAGTTATTATCAACACATGGCTCATCAGATGACTCTTGTGATTTACTTTGCCTAAATCCTTTCTTTTGTAAAGTGATGATTTCATCTCTTAGAATAGTTTGTAATATACAGCTTAGTTTGTAGTTTGGTTGAATAAAGCAACGTGCTGTTGCCACAATTGCCGCAGATAATGGCCCGGAAATTCCAATTTTTGTTATAAATTCTCCAATGTTTGGGGTTAGTCGGAACGGCACTGGTCTGTGTTGATTAAATTGTTCTTTGTCATCGTTAATATCAAACTTAAAGTATGAAATGTTCATCAGTCCAGAGTCCTGATGCAGGTACATCATATCCGGATTAAGACGTGTCAAATTAAGTGCGTGCTCACAAAGATATGCCAGAGCCAACTGAAGTGTTAACTGAAAATAACAGCACATTTGAATGTATTAATTTTATGGTTAAGATGTTGAAGAAAAGAACTCTTAAGATATACTTAGTAATCTTGGATTTAAATTATTTACTTAAATAAAGGAAAAGGATTTAACATTAAATTGACTTACCATTTTTCTAAACTGCCAAAAGTCTGTGGCCGCAGCAAATGTGTTTAAGGCCCATTGTCTCAGAAGGGTTTTCGAAACCATAGTCCATTGAACTTCAGAAAAGATCTCTCTTAAAATTGTGTGTGAAATCTGTGTCCCCTGTGCCTGAACTTCAGATAGGCGCTCGTAATACTTAACAATTGGCATATCGTAGTCCATTTTTACATTGAGACAACACTTTTTAAATATCTTTAGTAATGAGACGCTGTTGGGGTTATCTTCAGCTAGTCGCATTTGTGGCGATATTGGAACCACACGTGGCACGGTTATATTTAAGAATCGACGACTGGTTTCCTTTTGTTTTTCTAAATAATAGTTAAGCATACGCTTAAGTTGAAGCACCCGTTCTTCACGGCGCGCATCACCAAGTCCAGAATCGAGAACTACTAGGTAAGGGTATATCTTTCCATTCGTGCCTCTTATATATAACCTACGGGCAGCTGTATTATTTTTCTGTACTATTTCAACTCGTGGCATAAAACGCGCGATCCGCACATAATAATGAGATGATGAGGGAATCAGTAACTCTCCGGGCAATTCAACTTCTGCTGTCTTTTGACTGAAGTTTGATAAAAATCTACATTTGTCTTCTATTAAAAAGGATGTCGGTAGCTTTTTAACCTTTGCTTCTAAAACTTTTATCCACGTTTTCAACTTTGATATCAAATTGTGCAATTTCATAGCGCCCGGCTTGGAGAAATCAAAATCATTTGTGAATTGTTCCTTCATTTTTTGAAAAACTGGATCCTGGAATGTTACTTGTGCCCGTCTTGCTAGCGATTCTGAAGCAGCTGAATGAGATATAGCAGAAGTGACAGATCCAGGCACATTTTCAATTCCGATGCCAAAAGTTGATCCCAGTTTTTTGACAAAATGTAACGTGTGCGGCGTTATGGTTGCATTGACAACAGTGCTTCTGTTTTCGAAAGCTATAGCATAACATTTAATTAAGCCTTGACGCAGTTGGCGGAGAACCTCTTCTGTCCAACTCTCTCTAAACCAAACCATTTGGTCCACAATTCCTTCCAGTGAACTCAAAATGGTTGGATGTACTTCACGTTGTAGCTGCATGACCTTAGAACATCTCCACATGGGTGGTGTAGCTTTGATTGGGTTAACAGACGCAACCGTCACTTGATTTCTTCCACAAATTGAAGACATATTTTCCAAATTCTTAAAAGGTTTTAGAAAGAAATCAAAATTTTAATGAAAAGGATTTTGAAAAAAATCAGTCCAATTTGTTATACTTACGGAAGCTGCAAATTTACCAGCAAACACAGCCTGTTCAGCTGATTTGTGTTTTTCGCGTTGTTCAATCTTAAGAGTAAGATACAGAGTCCGAATTGGAAAATATACGGCCTGAGGATATAATCGGCCAATCTGAAATTAAACAAGATTTAAAATAATACTTTTAGTTAATACTTATTTAAGTATGTAAACGTTTCGAAATTGTAAGAACAAGTAAAAGAACGCAGTATATCCAAAACTTCTACTTACTTGACTCAACAAATTTAATATAACGTCACCATCGAATTGCTCCAGACAGCAAAGGAGTTGGGGTATCCACGGCAGCCAATAAGATGGAGGAATTCCAGAGACGTATTTTTCAAAAGTGCTTATAAGTGTGTCACTTGAATTGTCATACGATAAAAACCACAAGATCTTAGCAATGTATTTCCTGGTTTTACTTTCGTTTTGGTTTCGACACGCATGCAGGTAACAGATTAATGCATTTACACCAAGCGAAATTTGCTTTTCTTTCAAATAAATCTGTTCCATATAGTCTCCCCACATGGCCCATGCTTTAGTAAGTCCATCATGAAGCTGAACAGCTGCGCTAAATGATTTGCCTGCTTCATCTGAGCGGCCGATTTGAGCCAATAAAAGGCCTTTCAATGCATAAAATTCAGCATTCATTTCACCAGTGAAATATTTCAAATTGGTTGATTCAATGACTTCAAGAGCTTCGTTGATTTCATTTCTTCCAGATGTTGAGGGCATTTGTAAGTAGCATTTAACTTGTTGGCGTATTTTCTGCAAATAAAAATATGTTTTTATGAGACTGTTTTCTTATAACTATTTGGTATTACTCGGCTTTTACTAGCCAGGATTATAAATGTTACCTGGAAGCAATCCACAATTGGCACGGATGGTATAGTGTATATTCTGGACAATGTCTCCTGGCATACTCCAGTCAGATTATGCTTGCGAGCAATTTTGCCAAAAGAAATGATGGCTTGCGCTGAAGCATGAACTCCCAGCATTGTGCTTCCTTGGTCTGATTGTTGTTCCAAATGCTGAGTTATTATTTGGTAGTGATGCTGTCTCCATGTGAATATATCGCTCCAATGGGATAAATCATCTGAAATAACGGGTAGTCTGTTGCGCCAAGTCTTAACAATGGCTTTCATATCATGCAAGGATGAATTTCTCGATTGCGTTAGTCCTTGATGTATTTGGCTTGCTTCATGTAATTCCATAATTTGTTGCGACGCTTGAAGATATGGCAAATGAATGTGTGATACAATTCTGGGTAAACGACGCCACTCTCGTATACACAAGCTAGATGCAATTTCAACATATCGCTCGACACTGGTGGCTTGTCTGTCCTCTTGATATAATATAGCTAAATATCCCTTATAAAGATTCAATTTAAAGCCATAGTGTTTTGAATAGCACTGCTCCGTTTTTGATAGCGCGTTTTTCATAAGATTCCAGTCAGGTACTCGCCAAGAGCTTTCTAGAATTAGGAACATATTCTTTTCTCTATTCGATTGAGCATAGTCCAATAAAATGTCCCACTGATTAAGCTCCTTTGCACAACGCATCCAATGTTTTTCCCATAACAATAGTTCGCTATTAATATCCAGATTTATCAAGCCACTGTTTAAATCTTGCTTGAATTTTGTCATTGCCAGATCATATGCACCTTGTGCTTCTTCGAAGAATCCCATTTGTTCATATGAGATAGCTATGTTTGTCTCTGGATAGTGCGCAAATTTAAGCCAAAGTCCTGCCCACAGATCTTCCTCATGCATAGCTGAGTACATCTTGGAAAGCGAGTCATATATGTTATTCAAACTTTGCATGTCGACATCAGGTTGACTAGCATCCGCCATGTTTATATCATTTAGCTTAGAGTGGGTCAATGCTAAATCTTCTAAGACTAAGATGGCTCTGTGCCAAAGGTTATGAGATTTTCCCAAATAAGTTAAGAGGTTCGGTGGAATATATATCGAGGGAGTACATTTGGTTAAACTTTCGACAAATGTATTAAGCGTACTTGGACTACAATCTTTCTGATTAACATTTGTTCCCGATGAAAGAAATGGTATTAATTCCTTTGATATATTTATCCTCTGATCTTCAGTAAATATATTCCAAATGCTTGGAAAAATGGCTAACCAAACGCTTTCGGCCAACTGTGTATCCATGTGGCATAGCTGTGATGTTGCCACAAGCATCTGTTCGGTGCGAATATTTCGATTTGCTTCCAGGAATTCAGCTTGCTTGTAAATGAGCTCAACCAAAGTATCTCGTCTTGTGGGTAGTATTTGGTGACAATCTTCCTTGCGAACGGATGTGAATTCAAGCTTCAAATCAATATCGAACACATCGTCCTTGTCATCGACACTTTGAACATTTTCAAATGATTCCGATTGCGAAGACAAGAATGATACAAATGTGTTCTCTTGAGAATCCGTTGCGTTTGTTGGTATCACCGATGTTATACTAGGAATTTTGAATGCTTCATTTGAGCATTGAATTTGAGTCATTGTATTCGCTGTTAATATCAGAAGCTCGATGCATTGTTTTATCCAATAATGTGATCCAATAGTATCCCATGCCTGTGAGCATATTATGTACAGGAGTCTATCATGCAGCCTGCGACGCATTGAGGAATCTAGTATTTCAAAGAACTTTGCTCGAATATGTGGATTTTGAAAGCGAAGTCCATTAAGGAAAGCACCTTCCAATTTGCTCGTCAGCTCAGTTTGTTTTAGCACTTCATCCCGATATATAAAGTTAATTATTTCTAGGAACTGAACATTGAGTTCAGTCTCATCGGTAAACTTCTTTTCAACATATTGCATTAATTTAACTAGCAAGGCAGACTTTTCACGTATCGATGGAACATGCGTTTGTATATTAGCATCCTTGTTCTTTACCCAATCGTCAAGCATTTTAATAATACATTTGATAATTTTAACTTCAGAGCTCTTCTCAATTAAGCTTACTAAGATAGTTCCAATGAAAAGTTTTCGAATTTCGACACTCATTATAACAATTCTGTTCTTAATTAGCTCCAAAGATAACACCAACAATTCTAAAGCTAATGAATTTGAATCTGTTGGTTGGGAGCTAACTGCAGTACTCGTATTGATGTTAATGTGATCTTTTGTAAGGCGATTCAGAACCCTTATAAATTGCACTAATATGCGGTCCAAATAGCTTGGATTGTTTGTGGTGCAGGCCTTTAAAATCATCAATGTTCCAAACAGAGACGAGGCATTCGGTTGTGGGCTCTTCTCATAAAATGTGAGATTGTCTGTTATCATTTTACTTATTGCGGCATATAAGACATCAAGTTCGCTATGTTTATGCTGTGTGTCTGGTGGGAAAATTGCCATAAGCCGGGTCAAAAATATGTGCATTAAGCGCACAATCCGTGTATTCTGGTGTATTATACATAATGAAAGTCCTCGTTGAACTGGTCGTACAATTGCCACCAGTTGCTCTGAGCTTAATATTGTAGTCAGGAACGTAAGGAAATCAATAGCCGTGCATATATTATTTAAGTTATGCTGCGGCACTTCAATTGTGGTAAGCACTTTATCAAGCCAATTTAGCTTTATGTCGAATGGTTGGGGCCAAATTTCTGGACGCATTGCCAATTTTAAAAGCATGACACATCTAAAATAGAAAAGATTAAAGTAGACAAATCATAAAAAGGATTAAGGACTTGACATTTAACTAATACCTCTGGGTATCCACACCCATATATGTATATATTTATAAAAATAGGTTAAAACTTACCGTCTTGACAAGTTTTCGCCAGGAGAAATGATGCCGGGCTGAGAATCATTGACTTGACATGCCAAACGCACAAGGAAATTAAGAACAGTATCGCAAAAGGACTTATCGATGGATCGAAGAACATCGTCAGTTTTTGTATGGGTTCCCACACCTATGGATATAAGCTTATAAATTATCGTGTATTATGATTGTCTTTGAGTATACTAGCCTTGTGTTAAGGTTGGGTTCGAGCTTTCGGCCGCCTTTTTACGATATTCCGCCGTCTCGGTACCCAAACGTTTGGTATGAGGATTGGCATCCCTTAGCTCCTCTTCAGATTCTTCAATTTTGACATCTCTTTCGTCCTCTTTTATGCGATGCAGCTCCCATTTGATTATTACTTCTGCCAAATCAACAGCTAATTTTTTATGTTCAATGGACGCACTTGCAGGAAAGCCCAATCGTTGCATATAATTGATAAGATGTTGCACCAATTGATGCCTAACAGGGAAATAAACCTATATAAAGGATGCCAATTATTAAACTTATGTAAACAATAAATTGAATATACCAAACTTTACCTTATAATGGCGAATAATTAGTTGCAGTATATGAAACAGCTGTTGTATGGCATGGCCTTCTTCAACAATAATTTTCTTTGTCCAGTGGGTTAACATCGTGTTTCCATCTTCCATGCGTAGTGGCATTGCTGGTGTCAGCACGTCCAGAGCCTGTTTTACAATCGGTCTTGCCTCCAGGGCGTGTCCTTTAAGCAGTGAATGAAAAACCTGCAGCACTATTTTCTTATGAATTGCAAGTCTTGCAATTATGTGGGCAAGTAGTAAATGACCATGGTAACGCGCCGTAGGATCCACACAGTTCTTACTTAGCAGGCAGGGCCAAGCAAATGTCATCAATCGTCTGAGTTTATTGCCTTGCCTTTTATTATTGGCATCGCCATCGTGTATATGCTGAGAAGCACGCTCGACAAGTAGGCAAGCGAGTTGTAATAAAGCGATACGCACAGCGTCATCATATTGCTTGTCGGGATCAAACACTTTATTGATGAAGACCGAAACAATGTTTTTCTCATCTTCTTGATAGGGTGTGGGAGGAGCTCCAATCAATTTATTTCCTTCACCTTTGTCGAAGCTCACCGTAAAACAGGGAATTAAAACAGCTGTTATTATTTTCGCTTTGAGGTCTTCCGAGAACGTATTATTATTAAAATTTTCCACGAAATGGAAAAATGCGTTTCTTTTCCAGTTTACGGTAAAGCTTTGAGCGACTGTATTTTGTAGAAAGTCGCGCAGAAAATATACATCTGGGATGAAGTGTAAGCATAACGCTCTTAAAAGTTGGAAAAGTAGATCAATATCGTTGGTGTTTATAGAAAAATATAGCAAAAGTATTTTTCCAACCAAATGCCATAAGTCACAAACTACGTTTTCCACACATGTTGAGTACAAACTGGTGCGCCACATGTTTCTTAAGGCATCAACAATGTCCGGTCTGGTTGGTATCCATTGGTCATCCAGTTCCATCAGAGTATAGATGATTAAAACTGCTTGGTGTTGCACATCGTACTTTTGTATATTATTTACATCTGTTGTCCAATTCAAATACTCCACTAATATTGTGTATTTGGAGTTCTTAATAACAGATCGAAATGCTTGACCATTTTTATGCTTTAATATAAATATAAAAAAGCGATTCCACTGTGAATCAGTCATAAATGAATCGATCATAAATAGATCAACCGTCTCTGATGGAAAACGTTGAAGAAACATAAGTAATGCTTCCCGATATGGACTCGATGCCTCAATCATAAGGTTCTTTTCCGTTTGTAAAACGAGTTGGCATAACTTTTCAATATACTTTGATGACGCTGTGATGTGGTAAAACATTTCAATAAGCGTAACAATCTTTTGTTCGTACTCTCCGCCTTTAGATGTGGCAAAGAAATTGATGTTTTCGTTGGTACACTTGTATTGACTAACAAAGATTTCAATTATTTTCGCACAATGTTGCAATATTTGCTCACTTAGTTTTTCATTAAACATGTGTGGAAACAGTTGCGTAAAATATGATAATCGTTTTATTGCAGGAATAGACAAGTTCCTGTGATCGCCCAATTTCAACAGTAAAGGTCTCATTGCAGCTTGAATCTGTAAAATAAATAAGATTTAGGAAATATAAGTTTGATACGTTTGAAACTCTATTGATACTGTCCTTATGTAGTCTTCTATTTAATTATGATAACAAAATAGATTTATAAACTTACTTTTTCTCTCTCAAGCGTAATGCCAGTAATAAATGTCTTCATACAGAGGTAAGATGTCTCTTGCAATTCCGGCTTATCATTCTCCATGACTTTAAAAATAATATTTATTATTTTTTCTTTATAGCCGATATCATTTATATAGTGACAAGCTGCCAAAGCTCGTAGAGCACTTGTTCGTAATGGTATAAGGTTTGTCACATTCTTATAGCAATCCAGTTTAGCCAACGTAGCATCTTCAGCTTCACTTAAGGTGAGTAACTCGTGAAAGAATAGTTTATGGTACGTGTTCATTAAATCTGAAAAAATATATTTATATAAGGTACATTAAATATTTAGGAACTTGAAACAAAATTTTCAAATGCTTTAAAGCATACTTACCAATGGTAAAAAGACGTGGTTCCAATGTTGTACAAAACGTATTGCCATCCATTAAACCAATTTGGGCGTTGGCAGGTTGGTGTCTCAATAAATGCTTTTTCGGCGGAATAATATCTGCTAGAACATCTTTATGAGGGTCCATAACTTCGGAGACAGTCTTTTTTTGGATTGAACCAATGTGTTTTAACAATATCATGGATTCTTCCCTTACAATAGAATTGGGGCTTGTTATATGACGTACGAGCTCATGAATAACTTCATAGGTGGCTTTCGCTTGTAAATCTTCAAGCTCATCATTTCGAGAATTTACACTGATGGGGGACAAGCAAATCTCTAGCATAGTTTTCATATAGCTTTTAGTTATATCAAGAGCGCCATTTGAAACATCTCCCTCGAGGTCCATTAACACAAACATAAAGGCTTTTAAGAAGTTAAAAAGATGCTGGTAGAGAGCACGTAAGGACATGTGCTTGCATAAGAACTGAATAGCCTGACAACCGCCAACCTTCGCATACCACGGACGATCATAGCACAATGCTGTCATTTTCTCAGCCAAGTATTGCATTAAAGGTAATTTGCAAGCTCTATCTTTATTGCCCATTATATTTGAAGCCGTGTCTAATATAATACCCATGCAAGCTATTCCAGGTTTACATAATTCCTTTTCTTCATGGCCCATGCAAGCAGCCAGGGCATCAATTAATACCATCGGATCTATTCCATTAGTTGTATAACTTTTTTGTGGAAATGGCCCCGCCTGTTGGGCAATTGCGACCATAGTATAGTGTCTTACAACGGCAGCCATAACTGGACACACTGAATCGCGCAGATCTTTAGTCGCGGAGGCAACTAACATACCAATAAGAGCCGTCTGATGAGTACCACGCACGCTGGTTACATCAATTTTGTTATGAAATATGGCCCAATTCATAATGTTACTTTCGACAAAGTCGTTATGAGTAAACAGTTTCAGCAATGTATGTTTTTCATCATCTAGGCTTATGAATGCAGCTAGAAAACAACGGATTACTTCCCAGCTTTGGCGTCTGTAAAATTGATCTGTAGTGTTTGAGCTCAATGCTTTAAAGGCTGACTCAATTGCGTCATCAACAGGGAACTCGATTGGTTTATCATATTCTTGGAAATATGTAATAATTGATATTTTCGGCTTTTCGTTTTGATCATAATGTAATGTTTGCGGCTCTACCATCATTTTACGGTTACCACCTCCAAATTTACCAAGAACACGAAAGGCAACCAGTGCGGCGTTGTCTTGATTTCGTAATGTTTTCCAAAGCGCTTGCATTAATGCTGCCCTGACTGGTTGTATATGGTCATACAGAAAGTCTGGTTGTAAATTGTCGACACACAGTTCCAGAGTTCTCAATCCCTGCAAGTACAAATATGGTAATTGAAAATCATTTTAATCAAAGTGTTAGTCTACATTACCTGACTAATAAGCGTTGGCGAACCATTCAAAGCAGAAACTAATGGATCCATAAGCATAGGCAGATAAGGCAATAAAGATGAGAGACGAACTGGTACAGTTAAGCAAAGTTCTACGAAAAGATCCCGCATGTGTTGTTTGTGGAATCCGCTTTGTAGGCGATTTAAGCCTTCTAGTAAATTAGGTAATAACGGTAGAAACTCTTGATATAGAAGGTCGTGACTTCCACCTCCAATTGATCTGAACAGAGCCCTTAGGAGCAGAAAGTAGTTATAGGGTTCATCCGAAATTAATGCTAATTCCATTGATCGAATAACTATTTTGTGTAGATGTGGGCGCAACATTTGTTCATTTTCAACTGGAAATAGGCTGACACTTCCGAATACCAATTTAAACAATCTAAGGTATAAATTCGATCTTTCAACATTGGAGCCCATTTCTTCCATTTTCTCCAAAAGATACTCAACCAAGACGGTCGCAAACAGTGGCGACGTTGTTGGATTAGCCAAAAAAGAGTTTGCTATCACTTGAAGAGACTGATTTTTGTAGATTCTTTCCACCAGAAATTCAATAGTAGTCGCAAATATTTCTTGAAAATTTTGAGAATGCATCATAAGAAACTGAAATGAAAGAAATTATGTAAAATTATTAAATGTATTTATTGTTCTATAAAAGATTATATAGTAATATAAAACAAATAGAAGTGTAAAAAATTATATGTCTTTTTAGCCTTTCTCAAATACTTACAATGCCGCTAAAGTGTTCCAAAACTTCCTTTTCCTCTTTGCTGCGCGAAATTAGCCCCGATGTTCGCTGTTGATTTGGGTTAACATTGATTGTGTATATGTCTAAAGCTTCCATTGCAAAATGCACCAATTCAATATATGTGCAAAGTATCTCAGGACTAAACAGCTTTTCCTGCATTTGTAAACTTGGGTCCGTAACCTGACTCTTTAATAAGAAACGTTCAATAGAACATTGTTTTTGTAATGTGTACATTTTAAAAATCTTACCTTTGAGTTAAAAAATCCCCAAGTAATAGTTTTGACACCTCCAACAAGTGTTTTGACTAAACTTCGAAATTCAGCTACATTTACGGAACAAACCAATTGATTCCCAGCTTGCAATGTTTTAGCTTGGTCACCTCCCAGTTGATCCTAAGTTTTAATAAGTGAAGTTAGTTAATATAAACAGAAATGTTCTGGTTGAAAGAGTACAACTAAAAGGTATCCTTTACCCTGACAATACATACATCTTTTACTTCAGTTACATTTAAAACAGGTAAATTGAATGAACCAATGGGATTGGTCGATGCACCGGTTTGAGCTTGCCCCTTGCTGATTGAATATAAAATATATAGTGTAATTAACATGGCTTATATGTTATGTATATGAGTTCGATAACATATATGAAATGATGATGAACTTAATGTATGAATAAATATTATATAACATACCATTTTTGAATTATAATAGGAAGTTGAATTTGTGCGATCGTTTCGAATTTCTTTACGAACACTTTCAGTAGCGTTCCTAGAATATTTCTAGATCGCTGTGGCTCTAGTTCACTGTGATGTCGTAAGCAATCTACTAGATTTAATAAAAGCTTACACGACATTGTCTGTATTCCAACGGCAAGTGTCTCATCATGCACATTCTTTGCAAACAAATGTACTGCTTTAATCAAGACATCCAGACTTAAGCTTTGACGGACATGATGTGCAAGATCAGCGAGTGTTGAGTACGCTAATGGGCGGATGGAGTCTAAAGTAACACCTTTACCAATTAGTAAATCCTCATCAAACAATTTTTCTATTGATGGAATGAATTCTACAAGCAATAAAGAATATATATGTTATTATATGTTGTGTTAAAACTTGACTAAACAAAACCCACTTTGGCGCAAATCTGTAGCAAATATATGACGCGCAGCAATCAAAAGTTCCTTTCGGAGATGAGCAGCCTCTTTCGGACAGTGTTCCATTAAATTCAGCATGCCATTAGTTACAGATAATGAGTTTGCTAGTACTACATCCTGCAAGATTTACAAAATTTAAGATTGTTGCTTAAAATGTGCAATGTAAATAAAATATACCTGATATATTTTTACAATATATGCCAAAAAAGAAAGGGTTTTTATTTGAGCTCCCATAAAGTCCACAAAAATTTCCTTTTGCGCAGAATTTCTATAAGAAATATATTTTCAATATGATAATTTTTAATACCAAAACTGTTAAACTTACCTTTGAGTTAAAGTTGGCTGTAAATTGATAGTTGTCAATATCAAAGGTATAAATTCAGCGACCTCTTGATGTACAGCATTTTTGTATATTTGGTACATCAATACAACAATAATGGGTAACTCTTGGAGAACTTTTAAGGACAAAATACCACGAGGCAGCAGGTTGTACTGAAATATTAAATATATAAAAATATATACTTTCGTTAAGAGTACTCGACTAAATGGAAATTATCAAAATACTTACAATCATTTGTTGTGAATTATGCTCAAGTGGTTTCTCTATATGTACAGTTTTTACTGAATACGTTTCAGGTAACAGCATATCAAAATCTAAATCCTTTAAGTCTGTTATCCATATATCGTTTGTAGTTTCGAAAATTGATGTTAGATGATTTGGTAGATTTGTGTAAATTTCTTTAACAAACCCTAAAAAGAGCTGGATCTGTAAACAAGACATAAAGCATTATTTATAAAGTACTAAACATATTTTAAGTACATTTTAATTAAATGTGTACTTACTTCGGGATTGAAAGATGGACGAAAATGTTTGTGCAGCTCAATTATTATACGAAGACTTATAAGCACATTTTCCTCATTGTCAGTTTTTAATAATTTAAGCATCATTGTAATAATTGACTTTACGTGCTGTCTTAAGTTTTCTGTTATAGGTAGTCGGTGTATCATCTCCAAAATAAGCTTGCGTATCTGAAAATGTGGTACAAATAAATTATGAATAATATGTAATACAATATATGGGCATTGCAAACGATTTCTGCGCTATTTGCTATAATTATTTCATATCAAAGTATTTGAAAAAAGATGACATGGGAAAATCCTTGTTTTTGCTGTTCTCTATTATCCCATAGTTTAAATTGGAAACAGAAGCAATGATTACTAATGCCCAGGATATGAACAAAGGATACAGTCGAAATCGTAGGATTGAACAAAGGATATATAGGATAAATCTTAGGACTTGCATATTGCAAGTCAATGTTAGGGGCTAAAAACAATGCCAAAGAGTAGTAAGCGAATTTCGTCATTTGACTAAATTGTTTCATACGAGTTAGTATTGCATTTTTAACATCGGCAAGGATGCAATGTGTCTGTAAGCAAAGCAAACTCCGAACAGTAAAACAAAAAACCAAAACAAACAATAAAACTTGTGTGTTTGTTTGTTTGGGGCTACAAGTGTCCCCTCACATGGAGCACCAAAACATTTGAAGGCTAAGCGTTATATTGTATGCATAGTTTATAATACAGCAATGAAAAGTACTTACATGTTGTATCGTATTCTCCTGTATGAATTGCGGTTCACCCTCTTGTAAAATACGCATAAATATTTTGATAGCGTTTTCCAAAAAGGAGGGATACGATGGAGACTGCATGATCATTTCGAAATGTTCGCTCAGCTCCTGCGTCGCTTTTAGCTTGATTTCTTCATTGGCCGCCGCATCGTTGAGGATGTTTAAGTAATTCCGGAACGTGTTAACCGGTATATTTTCGCTGTGAGCCATTTTAAGTTACCATTTAGTCAAATTTGCTTGCAAAATAAATATGTTTTCAACCGGTGTAAACAAGTGAGATATTGCAAGTGCTTCACAGGGTGGCCCAAAAGTGGTCAAGATAGCGCCGCAAGTTCTAATGGTAAAAATATTTTATGAAATACTTGTCATCTAAAATCACTTAAATCACGAATGGAACATATGAAAAGTGAAACATTTGTTCACGAATCTAATGCTTTAGTTTTTTGTTTTACACCAGATAAGTCCATTGACATGTTTTAAGTTCAGATATGCTTTATATTTATAAGCTTTAAGTACATTTAATTTACAGATCTTGCCGGTAGACGGCATAGTAACTGCTACATATCAAGTACGAAATTACTAATTACAGATTTTATGATATTTCAACAACTGATCTTGTTTCGACCTTCATTTTATTTCGATTTTTCCTACAATATCATTTCCGCCGTTCCATACAAATTTATAACACGCCATGTAATTACCATAGATCCCATACGAATTTCATATTTTAGAGCAAATATTAATAGAAACAGTTTTAAATCTATTATGCTTTTGCATACTGAAGGCAATGTATATACTTAGGAACGTTTTTCCATTTAACTGTGTTTGCGTGACCATGTGGTTATTTTATGAAAGCTAGTTCGCAACTAGCTAGATTTTGTAGCAAAGTAATCCACCCACATACGTTTTTAAAATTATATGTATAAGAATGCAGAGCTGTCACCTTTTTTTGTGCTCATATTCATATGCACATATGACAGCGCTACACAACTCTTGTAAACAAGCAATGCTGCTTGTAAGCTTTAAATAACTGCTATATATGATTTATTAAATTCTTGAATTTTAGTTTATCGCACACAAAACAATGAAAATCCGTTGCAAGAACAACAACAGGGAACTTTATGACCAAAACTGTCAGGACAGTTATCGATAGTTTTTTGAAGTGGCGTTTGTAATTTGTAAAATGAAAGCTTAGGTGAATTTTGAAATGGCCAAACTTAAAAAAAAAAACTATTATTATTTTATTGCGGCACTAGATTTGCTTATCGAGAACAGCGCAAATAAACGACAATTAGATGTACTAATCGAGAACAGCTCAAATACACGACAATTGTTGTTGATTCATTTCTTAGTCATTATTTATACGTTGTTTGTTAAGGCAATAACTTTAAAGCAGAGTTTTTTTTTTCAAATTGCTACTTTTACTTCCTTTTTGAATATTCAACTAAATTCTAACACATTAAAAAAACGGGATAAAGAAGAATTGCTTTTACAATATTCTCACATACAACGAAAGTGTTCCCAATATATCGGTATATATCGATAGTTATTTAACATACAAAAGAATTCTGTTGGATGATGGCCTTTATATAATTTGTTTTGTTATGTTGGCAGTTCTGTTGCGTATGGAATAATACACATATATATGTATATACATATAATAAATATTGTTTAAGTCCAACATATTATTTATGTGAACACGAAATTCAACAATTCTTAAGTATTATTCTGGCTTTTAAAAATGAAGTGACTTAACTAAATGTTTATATATATGAGCACACTAATGAAACTATATGACGATAGATTAATTCGTTTTTGTTTGATACATATGAATACACAAACAATTTTGTTGTAAAAGAAAAAAAAAACGTTAACGATGTCATTAAGCAATAAAAGCAGCAACATAAGCGACAAAGAAATCGACGATGAGGACATGCTCTCACCCTCACCACCGTCAACAAAATTATCAACTAATCCTGTTGTACGTGTAAATCAAGATTCCGATGACAACTTGCAAGCCTTATTTGATAGTGTGTTAAATCCGGGAGATGCAAAGTTGCCACTACAGCTACCATTTCGTATGCGCAAGCTGCCCAATTCATTTTTTAATCCACCTGCACCCCTACACTCGCGAGCAAACAGTGCAGATTCAACATACGATGGCTCCCAAACCAATATCAATATCAACAAGACTGCCCAGTCAGAATTACAGTCATCCCTCACACAGAACCCCAACCAGAACCCCAATCCCAATCAGCCACCACAAAATCGTCTGACAATACATCACTTTCGTGCCCGGAGCAGCCCAGCATCATTGCAACAGAACTACAATGTCCGTGCGAGAAATGAAACAAGTGCGAATAGTAATCCAGGACCTGCTTATCCAGAGAATAGTGGAAATGTCGACTTTGCCAGCAGTGCCTCAAATAATATTGAGCTGGATACATGCATGGGGCAGCTACCAGAGCCACCATTGTCCACACAGACCATACATAAAAAGCAGAGATCATATGATGTTGTGAGTCCGATTCAATTAATAAGTCAACTTGGAGCATTGCCACCTGGTTGGGAGCAAGCAAAAACTAATGATGGCCAGATTTATTATTTGAAGTGAGTATTCAAAGAAATTTTACATCTTTTTTCAAATTTATGTATACCGACATATCTACAAATACATTAAAATATAATATTTTTCGTTGAATATCCTTTATTTAAGTGTTGCTTAAGTTTAGCACAATCAAAATCAGTATAATAACTTATTTTCTTTAAGGTTTAGAGCACGAAAAGTTTGGCCACGCCCAATTTTTACGCGTCAAATGCGCTCAATCTATATTTTCAGCAACTTAAATTGACTTTAGGTCAACAAATTTGATATCCAAGAGATTCTTAATATTTGGTTTCATTATATTTTTGACAAGCATACTTCCAAATAATCAAAGAAAAGACGACTCGAAAAAGCTATCGGAAGTAACTGCAACGTTCTTTGTTAGAATTCTGTAATCCTGTATGCCAGGTCGTAGTTCCAAGCGTTGCATCTAACAATTAGCTTAGATCAACAGAATAGAAGTTCTCTAATACAGCAGACTTGAACAATCCCACTCGAATCCTAGCATATACCTGGATAATTGTGTGGTGTACCAACAAACTCCAGCATTACTCATGATTACTAGACAGCTGAAATCAGCTAACTACAATACCAACTACAAGGCAATAAATACTGATGTTTAGCTAAATATGTACATCCGCCAAATATACAGGCTTATATCTCTTTCCAAATAAAGGCGTTGTTCCTTAAAATGCGGTTGCAACTCTATTTTTTTTACAGAGTACCTATTAAAAATGGGTATACATAAAGTACTGAAAATGTATGTATATATAAAGTATATGAATACTGTCTGTCCCTCTGTCTGTATAAACGTGTCGATATCTGTGACTACAAGAGCTAAAGACACCAAAAACACTCCCACAATCAAAGTTTCAAAGATGCACACATTCTTATTGTAAACCTATCGATAAACTGAGTAAGTTTCCATCCTGTCGGATAATAAACACCAAAGTTATCGGATAATCTATTACCCTCCCATCTCAGTAGGCAACAACTTCAGTTGCAGCTGAACTGCTTAAAGTGCACTGCTTGAAATGCACTGCTTGAGGCGTTTGTGTGTATAATTCAATATTGAACACAGATATGTTGCGTGTCTAGCAATATTCTTATCAGAGCTGTTACCAACATGTTTTCCAGCTCAATCCCAATTCTGAAATGTCACTGAAATTTATTTGGGTTACTTACAGACAAACAGCGTCTTCTTAAGAAACTTTATTTTGGAATTTTAACATCCACAATTTTTTTTGGAGCGATTTCCGATTTCTGTGTAAAAGATTATTCTTTAAAAATGTTATTTAAGAACATAATTAAAGTTATTGTTTTGATTAAATATTTAACAATTCTGATTATCATTTATATTTTCTTGTTATTTCTAGTCATACAACAAAAACAACGCAATGGGAGGATCCCAGAATTCAGTTTCGCCAACAACAACAACAACGAGCTATTGCCGAACGGATAAAACCAAATGGTATGCGACAATAGCAAATTTTTACTTATTTTGTTAGCTTTATCGTAAGATTAATTACAATCAAGTTGAATTTTCCAATCGCGAATACCTGATTTGAAGATGCTCTGCAAATCTAAAGTACTCTAAAAAAAATATTATAATTTAGTATGTACAAACATTATTATTTTTATTCAAACATACATACATTCATTAAGATTTACAAAACATTAATTCACTTACTATAAGTACATTAGTATGTAACCTGTCACTTTTATTTGAAGATTTTGTCCGAGATATAAGTAATATCGAACCCGGTTGAAATTATATAGCTGCCAATATGAACGATCGATCGAAAAGCAACTAAATTCAAATTGGTACATTCTGTCAAAACTTGAGTTTTCGTGCGAAGTTCTGTTTTTGAAGATACTTAAATCAAGTCTAGTGGTACTATGTCTTGTTTATTTTGTTCAAGTCGAATTACTTTAAGTATAATATAGCTGCCATAGGAACAGTAGGTCGAGCATTGAGTTTTTGTGTGAGTATTATTAATTATTATTATTACTGTCATTGGAGAAACTTAAATCACATCTTTGATAGGCTATAAAATCGGCGGAATCCCATATTTTCGTGTTAATTGATTTTAAGCAGTCTATGCAACACTTTTCATCACATTGTTGTAGTTGTGTTGCTAAAAAAATATTAGATTACCTTACCATTTTCAACTTTTCTTATAATTTCTTTCTTTTTAAATATATACTTCTACAATTCTTATAATTTTCTGCTTGAATATCGGATAAGTTGTTTTGAATAAAATACTAATTTGATTCAGTATTTATTGTTAATTCTTACGCTTGAGTAGTACTTCACATTGTACTTAATCGATTTCATCAATGATGAAGATCTACAAATTGGCTCTCCTGCAAAAAAACTAAGCCTTGATGTGTTTAAAGTTGGTCTTGATCCACTCAGCTGAATGGCTGTGCAGACGAAGATCACCGTCTTCAGCATTTCTCTACTTTCAGTAAGGTTGACCCGTCAGTCGAATACTTTCCATTTAAGCGAACCCACCTGACCATGATTCTGTCAATCGACTTGCTTCCAACAGCAGCCGCATGGAGAAGAGTGGGTGCAGATATGATATCACAGTTATTACGGCTGCTAGCTGAAGGCATTAGAAACAAATGCATTTGTTCATTAATTCATTCCTACAGCAATTGAAGTCGCACAATTTTAAGTGCATTCCATAAAGCCTTTGTATTTGAAATGAATATAGCATTTAAACATACTAATAACAGTTTTGGGATCGGGAAGACTGGATCATCAAGAAGTCGTTCGAAAGAAAAGCGCAGTGTTCTGAAACTCCACGGACATTAAATCGTAATTTTGAGAAACTCTCACATAAGATTTGCATCTGATTTTTCAATAATATGTTTGCTGACTTAGTTCAATTGACGAACTGACGAACTGAAACCTAATTTCTTGTTTGTATTTGTTTATGCTAGTGTACTAGGACAAATATCGACAAACCCTACCAAAACTGCTTATTTTTAGCAAGCCAAAAGAAAACACTTAAATTTTGATAACGTCCGTAACCACAATATATACCTATTGTTTTCGGTTTAATGCTTGACGCAATGGGTTTGACTTTAAAACTGATTTTGGATATTCTCCTATTTATTTTGTAGATATTATACAAACTACAAAGCAAACTAGCGCTCCGACTATTGCTAGCCACATTGGCCCACTACCGGATGGTTGGGAACAAGCTGTTACTGAGTCTGGAGATATTTATTACATAAATCATATTGACCGAACGACTTCATGGAACGATCCCAGAATACGTAAGTTTTAAGATTTATTCGAAACAAAGAGCTATGTTTAATAAATATGAATGCAAATGGGTGTAATTCTCTTGTTGATCAACGGTTCCAATGGCAGTTAATTATTAAAGTAAAGTTATAATGGCAAGCTAAGTTATGATATCCTATACCTTCTGACTGACTCTTACGTAACATTGAAAAAGTTGCTTATACCAAAACTCATTTTCTGACCAATTGTTCCCATAAGATTTGGGAGGTTTTTCGATCAAATGTCGCTTGGAGGGGTCAGCAGATTCGTTTTACATTTTATAACTAAGTGACTTTCAGACGATGCAAGCATGCCATGCAATTTATTGAAACTTTCATCTTGCATCGTGTAAAGACGAGCAAATCTTACGCGTTCTTTGCTTGCAACTGGTAATGTTCCAAATAGGAAATATAATTGTTGTAAAGCGCGTTCATGAAATTTTGTGCACGGAGTCTTTACACGATGAAATGTTTTCATGCAAGGTCTTGCACAAAAGTTAATTCAGCGCAAGTTTGTATCGTTTGAAGAGATCTTAAATACGGCGTGGTTTTTTCTTAAGCTTAGTATTTCTGCATAGTTTAAGTTTTCAAAACAGCTAGTTATAAAACGTTTAAAAATCAGTATAAATACCCTGAAATGAATACATATATAATATAATATTTGATGAATATTTAGCTAACCAATCTTGTATTTAATTTTTTTCTTCTTTACAATATATTTGAACATAATTTTTTTCACGAATTCTGCTTTGCACAAATTTTTCTTTACTTTTTATTTAGACTCCAATCGATCAGCAGAAATAACAGTTATGATTTACATGTTTATTTATTTATAATTTATAATTTGTTTTTGTTGTTGCTTTGTTCTTTTATTTTAGAATCTGGACTAAGCGTGCTTGACTGCCCTGCTAATTTAGTTTCGTCTCTACAGGTAAATATAAAAACAATAAAACATACAATCAAAGTACGCTCTAGTTTAGAGCAAGATTTACAAAACTTGACATGTAGCTTCCTGTACACGCTTATAAAGCTTAAGAAGTTGGATACACTTGGGTGAACACTTTGGTGTAGTTCCATCCCCTCAAAATTCTCCGTCGATTTATGACCATTAAGAAAACATGTGGTGACTGCCCACACTACACACCGGATGAAACAACGGATAGATCGGTCGGTTGCTCCGACCCACTTCGAAACACCATTGGAAAAACGTGCTGACAGTCATCTGCATTAACTCTGTAATGGTGTGGCCGAACATCCCATTAACAATAATTGGAGGGACGAAATAAAGGGGGGAAATCATTGCTGTGACATTTTGAATACGGGCAACCGTGCCGAGTATGAGTACGTTGACTATGTAGATATGGGTATGGGATCAGTTGCCTTCCGGGGCGCAAACGATTTTAGTTCAGAGTCAAAGATAACACTCGGTAAACTTTAACACGAATGTCTGGGTAGTAACTAAACCTTCCTTAGTTGAAGAATAGGCATCCCGCATTATTCGACAAGGACGTTACTTCACCAGTGAGATCCACGTTTCACTTGATGAGACTTAAGGAATGAACTGTCTTGAATTGGGCTTGATTATATATGGGCTTTAAAATATCCGTCCGTCCCCATGAACTCAATTTTCTACAGTTTTAAAGCTAGTGCAAAACATAGTTGGGTAACTTGTTACTTGTTACAAGGGCAGACAAAGCGTTAAAATCTCCACGGCCATTTTCGTCACATCTTCCGCCTTTGCCAGTATTACGCGTGTTTACCGAAAAGAATAGCAGCGTGAGGCAGTCCATCCTGCACAGATTGGCCGACGTTTCATTGGCGTGGTCCAAACCAGCCAAAAGTGATCTTACACCATCCAAATCCATCGAGCCTGCACGAGACGAACCTTTATCTTTCGTCGAGAGCTGAGGTTTTTAAGACCTCTCGTCCATAGCTGAGGCTTGGAAGACCTCTATCTCGTCGAGAGCCAAGAGCTGATTCCTTAGCCTGCTCTAAGTTGCTGAAAAAGTAGCTTCACATACGGATTTGTGAAAAATTGTTTACTCGTCCGGCATCGTGTCGTCCAGGGGACTTATAGTCTTGAGTTGGCTGAAGCATTAGCACTTAACATCAACGGGAACAAGGCTGGTCTCAACTAAATGCCGCTGTAGAACCTGATAATTGTAAGCAAAATAGAAAAACAGAAGTAGAGACTCAATGTAGAGCATAGGACGAAGTGAGCGGCAGTGGAGTCTTTTACCACGACTGATGCTTTGGATCTGCATATCGAGGGCGTACTGGTGTGGGGACAAGCAACGGATTGGCTTGCAATCGAATGTGTTGAAATACTTCAACGCTTACTTGCTTGCACCACTGAAAGAAGCGGTGAGAATACGAGTCCGACGGGATCTAAAAGACTCCCTAACTACCTTTAGTATCTGGTAACAATGGGTACCCAATTGATAAATGAGTTATTAACACATGTTGGTCAACTGATTTATGTTGGTTGGTTATGTTGATCTACGTCGAACTTATCCGGAAAAGGTGGCCTTGTCACTTATTTCGCTTCTTGCGTAACAAATCGCAGACATTGTTTGACGCGATCTCCAGTGCAATTTGTTAGCGATTAACTAAAAAAAAAACATATGCTAACCTCTATAAACTCCTTCTTAAACTCATGTTATGGTTATTTAAATTTCATAATTGTAAAATTATACTATCTTTTTCAGATCGGCGATAATATTTGCAGCAATATTTTTAATGATGCCCAAACTATCATTAATACACCGTCTTCCCACAAACCTGATGATTTGGAATGGTATAAAATAAATTGATGAATTTTTATGTGTAAACCATTTTATTAGAACTTAAAATTTTATATTTTGTATTAATATAAAATAAATATTTTTGCATATATTTTAAGTTATGTGGTATTTATTGAACTTATAAATTTAAAACATCGAAAACATTAACATTTATTCCGACGGTCGTCAACAAAAAATCAAGGGAGGTTTGAAGAGATCGACACCGTTTAATGGAGCTTTGATGGGAAGTAAAATATGCTGGAGATGATCAGCAACAGCCATTAGTGAGTTTAGCTAGAAGAGTAAGTGGAGTTGCAGGAACGTGGCTACGCCCACGGCTTAATTAGCACAAGATTGACGTTAGAGAAGTACGATTTGAAACATTCATATACTATTAGGGTATAAGGCCAAAGAAGAGTAAAACGTGGTCTCCGAATTAGATGTATAAGATAATCTGGACTCCGACTACTATTAAGCAACACAACAGTTTTCGTATTAGAAGTAAACTCCAGCTAAGATATGCAAAAAGAGTTCGTGCAGGAAGAGCAAAACTCTGTCCAGAAACGTTGGTATGTTGTAACATTAAAACCCCGTCCAAGAGCGTCCGTATGTTCGAAGAGTACGACTACGTCCGTTGAAACAGTATAATTCTAGTTTCGGTCGTATACAACGGTAAGATTGAAGGAAACGTTTCCTTTCAAAAGAGCAGGTAAGTGCTGATCATAGAAGTTTGTCAAATTAGCTCTTCCCATAACGATTTCGAGCCCCCGACGGGGTCTAGTCGCAATAAAAAACCACTCGTAATCATAAGTTCTTGTAACAGTGTATAAATGGTCCGCTTCTAGATTACCTCTTTGCTCAAAAATGTGAAGATTTCAACAAGTTGATAATGTTAGGAAACCATACCAGCTCAAAAGTCTTGGCAACATTAGTGCTCTCTCTTTGTCTTAACCCTTTCGGGACTAGTGGGACAATACGTCCCAGCAGTTTTTAAATATCGGCTTTTACACTCATTGGGATAATATGTCACAGAAAAAAAGTCAGATTTCTGGATTTTCAAGTAAGCAAAACATTTTTTTATCACCAGTCAGAATATTACACATTAAAATCTCTACAAATGATCTTAGATTTTGGAAGAAGAGCCTAACACCTTCTGCAGATTGTATTACTCTCATCCATACAATGTATTGTAGGCACTCAACGATTGGAGAAGATGAAATGGAAGCTATGTTTCGACGATCTTGGGTTGTATTGTTGGGACGGCCATCAACAGCTGACAGCGGAGATAACGATTAATTGTTAACTTGAAACTTTAACGAGTGTAACTAAAAATTTTTTGAACTTGGTATATGAAAGCCAATCAGAGACAATCTGTCCTAGTTTAGTTTCTATCAAAATTATTTTTCGGCGCCTTCAATCACATCGTGGTTTTTTTATTATTATTTATTTTAAAATGGGCTAAAAAACAAACAATAAATCAGTTTAGTTCTTAAGACCTACACAAGATAAGAAGATAGCAACCCAAATCTGATAACAAACAAAAAGTCGGATTCTGCCAAAAAAAAAACAAGGACTGATAAACATTAAAATGTGTGATGTTCACATAACAACAATTTATCTTCCAGGGCATTTGAAGATTAAGATACCCCTCATACTATATAAAATAGAAGAAGTAAATATCTGCGAAAAAAAAGAAACCATTTCTTAAACCGTTTTTTCCCATTCACGTTTTTTATTTGTATTGTTTTTACAAAACCGGTTATAGTCAGCGCGTTGACTACCTCACCCAGAGTCAATTGTGCTGGGGAAGCTCTCGAGTAAAGCTCAAACATTTAAAGCTACCAAATAAGTTTTTTTTAAAACAATATAAACTACAATCAATATTCAAACAAAACAAAATTTAAAAATTTCGTTATTTAGTGTTGTTTGAAGTGCAAGCGTGTAAACAGCAAGTGCTATATAAGAAAGTTACAACAAAAAACTATATGAGCAAAAATTGTTTCGTGTCATGAGTACCCCTTGCGTCCAAACATAACTCAATTGCCCCGTTCACCTCTCTATCTCTCTCTCTGTCCTCTCTTTTAGGTGCTGGCATTTGTGTGCACATAACACGGTAACTTAAGAGACCATTGAATGCATTACCTTTGGTAAAAACATAGCCAGTTTTAGGCCACTAAATATTATGTACTTATGTACAATATTTAATAGTGTTTTCTGTTATTGTTTGGTTTTATCTAAGTGTGTAATTTTAATCATCTAATCAATTTGTGCATAAAAAATCCAGGTACACTAGAAATAACTTTTACTTACATGTATGTCTCCACATACATACAAACATATGTGAAAATGTAAATATTTTGTTGGTTTTTAAAGACAAAGTTAATAAGTTTTATTCTTAACAAATACATATGTACATACGTAAGTATTACATGTGCATCAAGTGATTTCATAATATATATGTGTACATGCATTTAATGTACATTTGTGTGTGTAACTATTTACAAAATACACTTACATATGTGTGTATGTAATACCTTTGTTTGTATCTAATGAATAAACATTTGCTGTATGTATGTATGTATATATGAAATGTTTGTATGTTTGTACATACTCTACATACTATAATGTTAAACTGACCTTCATACAGCGCAATCGCAACAGTCTTTCATTTTTATGCTTACACACATACATACCTATGTATGTATGTATGCAAACAGGTAAACCTACATACATAGATTATTTTGTGTGGGGTGGACCATTGTTGCTATTTCAATAACTAGAAAAAACGTTTTTTTTTTTGTGAAGAAAAGTTATTGAGCTTATATTTTGGGCCTTGGAAATTGACTTTAATTAGCTTTTGATATGAATATTATGCCAATAGTCGCCTCAAGCGCGGTTTTTTTCCATCAGTTTTGAAAGTGTTTTGGTTTGTATAGCGGCTATTTCGATCCGAATGTTCAGCTTAAGCTCTGCCTGGGGACTTAATCGGGAAATCTACAAAGATCACATTTATTTTGGCTTTGATTGATTGTTATTTTATACCTTGAAGGGTGTTTCAACTTCGGCTTTCCGAAGATAACTGTTCTATATAATATGTCTTATTGATACAAAGTTTTTTTTTTGTATTTTTCAGATCAACGAATTAAATTGCCTTTCACTTTTCAAAATGTTACTCTATTTATCTGTAATTTTATTGGTCAACAGTGGTAAGTATATCTATTAAATTAAAGCTCCATTTAACTATGTAAATGTGTAATAACAAATAGTTTTTATGTCAGCTTACATATCCGCATTCAGCGAGCAACATATTGCTAATAAAATCATTCAATTTGATGGTGAAAAATGATAAACTATATTTTAAGATTTCTCTAAGCCGATTAAAACGCAAAAATAAATTTGTCATTTTAGCAATTTGTACTGATGATGTGCCAAAATTAACACAAACTGTTTATGGATTTTTGGACTTCACAACTACAATTGGAAACACGGTTATGGTATTCTCTCCACAAAGCTCTCCACAATTTGGTAAGTAAAAACAAAAAAGTTAAGCATTATATATAATGCATTTAAGAAATCTTAAATTGTATTTGGATGGTACTTATAAATGTTTTTGTTTGAAGTAAAGTCAAGTCTTATTTGATTTTGTTTAATAGTAATGGAAAACTAAAACAGGACTAAGATAATGAAGTTTACTTCATGCAGCTAAAGCATATCTTCTCTATCAAACAAAATCTTGTATAATAAACTTCATGATTTGGACTTTAAGAATAGGGCCTGCACAATTGTGCCCTCACCGACAGAAAAAACAATAGTTAATTTCAATATCTTTCATATTTTAGAACCTATGGTCAACAAGACTACCACCCCAACAAATATTATTGAAACCAGACCGCCGGATCATGAAAATAAAACGAGTAAGAATGGAATTAAACCGACGCCACTAATTGCAACAAGTTCTAAAGAACAATCTGAAACTACATCGGAATCTGTAAAGAAGGAACCAATTACTTTATTGAGTACACCGGTAAAGACTTTAGAATTTCCAGAATACGCCTTACTTTCCCGTCAGCCCGAAGAGTACGTGGAAGAAACATTTCGATTGGTGAATTTAAAATCACGTGCTGACCCTGACCGGCAAAGAGTGTTTCAATCATCGCGAGATAAATTTAGCCATTCTACGGGCTTGCTGCCAAAGAAAAAGGAAAATTTAACTAAAAATGGTTTTTCTGTAATAAAGGAAACTGGTGCTATAAGCACAAAAGCTTCTAGCAAATTACATCAGTCTGTAACAAATACTGAAAAGAGAAGTAAACCACGTCAATCGTCTACATCGCGAGTCTTAAAAACTTTAACCGCAAATATTCAAGCAAGCAGGACACCATTAGAATCAGCATCCCAGCAAAGTGGGTTTACTAAAAGTCATCGGAAAACTAATCGCGAACCCAGTGAAAAGAGAAAATCATCTCGTAACAAAGGCAAAAGGTAAAGTATCGGTAAAGCCATCTAATTATTCTGAGTATATATTACAAAACACTTTATTTTGACAGGAGACACAAAACTTCACAGAATTCCGTCCTGCACATTACGCCATCAACATTGGAGTCGAGCTCTCGACGTTCGTATCGAACAAAAACTAACAACAATAACAGCAACAACCAACAAGTACAATTACAATTAGACGAAAATCTGGCAAATATCAGTCAAAACAATTTAAAGTTGAATAGGCGTCCTGGTCGTTGGCAATATAAATCGTTACCAAAGCCAAAAGTTAATATAAGAAAGGCATCAGCCAATACCACAAGAATTGCTACAACTACAGCTGACACACTAATGATAAATGATACTATTTTGGAATCAAATGATAAGAATCAAATACAAAAGGCTATTAGTCTGGGTCGGGATTTAGATGCTGTTGGTTCTCAAAACACTGTTGTGTCCGATAATGAACAAATAAAGCCTTTAAACTTTGTTCAAACATTGAATGTCGAAATATCAACACCAAGCAATTTTGATGATACCTACTATGAAATTGCGACAATAAAGAGTCCATTTATATTTCAGGTAAATATTGTATAAATATTAAGAAAGAAAACTTAAGATATGAATTGTTTTCTGCATTCTTTTCAGGCTGGAGTTGTCAAAAAAACGCGCTTCTTGACAGTCACCTCAACTATAGAAAAAACTATAAAAAATGATCACATTGATGAATACTCGGAAGATGATGGACCTTTAACCGAAAACATTTTGGAATCTTCTTCGCAGATGAAAGAATCAACATTGGATGGCAGCATAACAACTTTAAAAGCTATTTATATTACGGACAGCCTTGAGACACCAGAATTAGAAACAATTACAGATTCTTTTACAATTACTCAAACCAAACTAAGAACACAAATCTTGCCCGTCATTTTTGAAAAGAAAAATGAAACAATACAATTAACACTAGTGCAAACATATGATTACACAAGCATGGTAACTGTAACTCAAACAGTTTCGCCATTTAGAGACAATTTCATTCCTACTAAGAACTTTAAAGATTTCGAAGGTATATTGGATGAGGCTGGTTCTGAGATCAACTTAGATCTTGATTTTGGTGATGAAGGCAATTTTGGTCATTCTGATGTTAAGCTTAATGCTAATAATAAGAAGGAACTTAAAGGTGCATTTAATTCGACAAATGGCGATGCTCAACTTATTCAATTTAATAACTCTGAACAAATAAGCAAACCAGAAATTCCTATATTAAGCCAAGGAAACAATGTTATAACTACCACACGTCCAATTATAAAGCTTGAAACTGTTTGGGAATCATATGTTGTGCCTCTAATAAGAGGTACTGATAGCCTATTAAGAACATTGTCCAAGTCTGTTGGTGTGGTCGAGAAAACTGAGTATGCTACCGAAGTGTCCACAATATTAATGCCAATGCCAATGCCAATGTCACAATATCCAAATCCATTCTCTCCAAATCCATACTCTATAAATCCATATTATAATCCTCTATTGGGCATACCCCAACAGCAATTTGTAACATCTAGCCAAATTTTCAGCACATTGATTACACAAACAAGTAGCAAAGTTTTGAAATTAACATTTGGTGCCAAAACAGCGTACACAACTATATTTTCATCTTCAGTTGTGCCCACTGCAGTTACCCAATTGATAACAGCAACGGTTCCTGCTCAAAACTCTGGATCATTTCCAAATCCATACTATCCGCCTCCATTTAACCCATATGCCTATGTTGGCTAAGATCTAAACTTGTTCTTGCCCAATCAACTCAAATTTTCAATACTCAAAATTGCAAATTCAACGAATTTTTTTCCTTTCATTAGTAGAAATAAGGGTTTACATTGACCTTAGTATCATGAGTTATAAGAAAAACCACTTTTTAAGCTTATCTTTTGTATCTACATTTGGAAAACTTACTTATTTTTAAAATGCCACAAAAATCGAATTTGGGAATATGGTGCAATGTTATACAATGTATCGTATAAATATTACAATGAATTTAATCGGTTTACACACTACAACAAAAGTTTTTGTATAACAAGAACCTAAAAAGCTAAAGGAAGCTTTTGTTTTTGGATTGCTGTCATGAAATACTCACACAATAGAATTATGCAGTTCAAAGTTAGTAAATAATTAAGTCACGTTTAGAAAACATTAAAAATTGTACAAATAAAATTAATTTGAATGTTTTGAAAATTCTAAAGTCTATTTTAGTTATTGTTCTTATTCCTTCAACGTTTTGTAAAATTGTCATTTTTTTTCAAATTCTTTTCTCTCAATATTTTTGATGTAACATTAAAATTTGTATGTATTTATTTGTCAATCTGCAAATGTAAATAACAGTTATAAGAACTTACTGCTTGAAATAAGACGCAGTCGTGGCTGTAGTTTTAAGTATTCAAATCTGAAAAATGTCGGAAACAATTATGCATATTGTAACACTACTCTCTTCTCTGAAATGAAAACAGAATTTCGAAATAATACACATTCCGCTGGCAGATTGAATATAATTCAAACATAAAACGACAGTTGTATATAAAATATTAAGATTTAAAATAGTTTTTTTTCCACATTTATTAAGTTACATATGCACTTTTATACTATTCGGAACATAAATAAACTTTTGGATTCGTTTTATTCTATGATATTATATGATATTAGAACGACCACCTTATATTTGGACTTAAATCAGACTAATATTTCAGAGTGCACCGCAGCTGAAGATAACTACGGAGTCGAAGGATTGAAGATAAACGCTGAGGAAATAATTAAAAAGGCAATTAAAGTAGGGCCTGCGAAAGTTAGTCATTAATTACCTTGTCTCTAGAAATAACCTTCCATGGTCTGTTGGGATTTGGCCAACACCATCTCACTATGTCACATAAACAACCCTAGACCAAATGGCCAAAAAGGAAGCTTGTTTTCCACCAGATTTTCTGTACCGCACTTTTGAGAAGACTTAAGCGGGCTGTCGTGAATCATTTGATTAATAACCTGAGCAGTTTGGCAAATGTGCCACGGGGGAACCGACCCTTTGGATTGACTCCACGGGATGGTTTCAGTGCGCAGTGCAGCTTAGGAAACTTTCTAATTTGTCTTTCGAGATTGTAACTATCCAGCTTCCATTCTGGCTCCTGTATGCCAAAAACAATACCCACTTGTCCAAATATGACTATCAAAGTCCGGATGAGGCTATAATTGCCTGACTGTGCAATTGAAATCAAACAACAATGGAAGTAGACTGTAACGACAAAAAGAAAGGACAAAAATGAAACAAAAAGAAATGTTGGCAATGTAGCCGAGCCCCTATTCATTTTACATCTACATCTGTGTAACAAGTAAGCACAATAGAAAATACTAAAACTACATCTAAATAGTTACTGATACATAAGCACAGAGCACAGATCAGGACAGTGATGAACCTATATTTATAGTGGAGTTCCTTTCACTATGTGATAGCCGTGGAAAAGATTATGCTCAGAATACTTACCGGATGTCTTAAATGTGCATTGTAAACTAAGAAGTAAACATAAAAACAAGAATGCTCTAGTCGAGTGTGCCCGACTACGGGGCAACGCAAGCAAGCAGCGCACTTAACTTGTCCAGTGCTTGTCAAACTGTTGCTTCTACCTGCTTAACCAGAGGGAAATAGATTCATCAATAACTTTGAGGCTTGTTTTCCGATCTTAATGAAACTTACGCAGTTGATCAACATTGATATAACATATATGTGTACCAAAAATCAAAATAATGTCTTTAAATTTGTTGCTGTGGGATTTTTGTTTGATTGTGGGGGTGCGGTGGGGTGTACGCGAAATTTGAAATAAAATTGATCTGCGTATGGTCCCTGCATGCCAAGTTTGATGTCTCTAGCTCTTATAGTGTCCTTGAACTGAGTGTTCATACGGACGGACGGGCAGACATAGCTTTATATCGACACGGCTCTTGATGCTGATCAAGAATATACATAGTTTATATAGTCGGAAATGCTTCTTTCAGCCAGTTAAAAAATAGGAGCAGGGAGTAAAAAAATGCCGATTAGGTATATTCGAGAAGGAATTACCGATTCAGTTTTCTGAAGAATGTACTGCGCAGAGAATATCCTCTTTATAAGAATATATAGTATTAGCTGAATTTGTTTTTCCCTTATCCTCCAATTCATTTTCATTTATAAATACCAAATAAAATCTTGTGCAAAGACTCTGTGTTCTCTTTATCAATGCATTTAAAAATATGCTTTTTTTGTAAACTGAACTACTCTGGAACCTAGAACGTTTAACTAAATACTTGTACAATATATTTATTACATACATATAAGTGATTTTATTTTTTAACTATTATATTCTTATATATTTACAAATTTCTATAAAAGCGTACAACAACAGTATTTTTTTTTTTGTCGTTTTTCTTGTGTTAAATTCATCTCTCGAACAATGGTTGCAAACACTTCATTGACATTTATTCGATCTTTTGCTGACGCTTCAATAAATGGACATTCCCAAAGTTGTGCCAAGGCATTTCCTGCAAAAAATAAAGATGCAATATGTGAGTATATAAATAAGAAAGTATGGATGTATATACGAGGAAGTGATGAAAAGTTTCTGACTTGATGAATAATGTTCAAAATTCAAAGTGTTTTTTCCCTGCTCCAGTCTATTTTTATTGTTTGGTTGCTGAAATTGTATTTTGAACCCAAGTCTCAGCTTTTCAATCAACGCATTTTTAATCTGCGGTCATTAACCGCAATTCAATGGAGTTTCTCGAGAGTCTGGACAGTTTTAACCTCAGCAGGGTGTGCTTACGAGCTCTTTGTTATGTTTACATTATTTCATTTTGCATTTTTTTGATTTTCACGTAAGTAATCAAACTGTCTTGCTAAACATTCTTTAAACAAATAATTGAAAAGCAATTAGCCCTCAAATGATTCAACAAGAATGGTACGATTAAGCACGACTTAAGAACTAGCTTTATCTGACTTATGCTGGAAACGTTTCACCACACCCTATGTGTACACTTCAATATATATATTAAAAGATATTATAATATGTATTATCTTATAATTGTTTAAAATACAAATAGCTTGCCTTCAGCAGTCGATACTTCTCTTTGGCAATCCAAATCAAATTTATTTGCTACTAGCAATATTGGCGCTGGTTGGCTTCCTTTAACGCGAGTAATCACATTTTTCATACTTGAAATATCCTGCGGAAATAATTAAAATAAAACGTTTCGTTTAAATTAATCAATATGTACTGTAATTAAAGATATTTATATTACATTTAAATAGGTTAACTTAGTTTAAGTGTATATTACTGAAAAAGTGTTTGAAGCTGTTACAAAATAAAAAGAATAGTTCTTCACTAATTTGGATATTATTATTATTATTATAAGTGGGGACAGTGGGGAACTAATAGATCCATTGCACCCCTTCTGGGCCTAAAGCTCCGCCATCAATCCAACTTCCTGAACGAAGTCGAGAATATGTGTTGGGTTGAGGCTTCTAATCTCCTGTGCTCTTAGGTTGTGTTTCTCTAAAGTTCTACTTCTCTTCTGGCAAGTGCTAGACATTCTGCCAGAATGTGGGTTGAGGTTTCCTCCTCGATGTCACAAAATTAACATGTCCCGCCACTGACTATACCCAGTTTGCTTAGGTGGCTTTTCAGTCTAAAGTGCCCTGTCAGGCGTCCTGTAAGAATTCTTATCACGTTCCTTCCCAGTGGTATTAATTTCTACTATTAACTAAATTCTTACTAATTTGGATAACATTTTAAAAAAAAAAAAGAACGACTACAAAATTTCACTTCCTAAATTTATTTTTGTATGTATACTTATGAATAAAGTTTAGTTTAAGTCTTTATTAGTTGCCAAGATTTTGGTTGAGATAAGATTTTCATATCATATTTTTACGTTGTCAACCCGATAAGAACAGTTCTTGTTTTATATATTTAATTATAATTTTAGACTAAAAATTGCGTAAGATACATTTTGATTATATGTAAAATCAGAATCCGAACAAGTAAGAATAATCTAGTCGAGTGTGCCCGACTACGAGACTCCCTGCTCCCAACTTGCATTTCAAGCAGTTCAGCGGCAACACAAGTAAGCAGGGGGGGAGGGGGGGAGGTGTATCCGAAATAAACTTGATCTGCGTATGGTATACAGGAACCTGCATGCCAAGTTTGGTGTCTCTAGCTCTTATAGTCTCTGAGATCTGTGTGTTCATACGGACAGACGGACAGACAGACGGACATGGCTAGTTCGTCTCGGCTGTTGATGCTGATCAAGAATATATATAGTTTATATAGTCGGAAATGCCTCCTTCTGTCTGTTACACACATTTGCAGTACTTTATAACTCCTTTTTTCACATTTTTAATGGGAACAGGGAGTAAAAATAAATAAACACTATAAATACCTGAAATGTTTGATGGTTTGTCAGCGAATACATCACAATAAACCCATGTCCGTTTTTTATATAAAGATCTCTCATGGAAGCAAATTGCTCAGTTCCGGCAGTGTCCAAAATTTCCAACACACATGGGGAGCTGTCTACCTGAAATAATATATAAGTGTTAAAATCTTTATATTTATTTTAAGACGATTTTTAGCTGTTTTACGATCATTCAAAATAATATTGAATTGTAAACAAAGCTGGGTTAATTGAATTTTAAACACTTAAATATGTATATTGTATCAACTTGAATATAAGATGAGTAAACAACACTATTATATACATATACATATATATGTAGATGTTTTATATGTATGCATATTTAGATGTTTTATATGGTTACTAAGAAGTGTTTCAAAACTGTAATTCTTTATTTATTTTTAGGATTATTATTTAGCATATCATTATGAGTATCTATTAGTTCTGAACTATAAGCTTTAATCGATGTAAATTGTTAGAAATAGATAAAATCTAACAATTTACAATCCATTTCAATAACTATAATGAGCAAATCGACTGCAAAAAATAGCTTTTAGCTTTTATTTTGTTCATTTTTAGATCGTTTTCTATTTTATATTAACGTTGTCAAATAAGTTTATACTTGATGAAAGCTACATATTTCATAAACATTCAGTAACAAGCACTTCCTATCAAATATGACAAGCGATCAATTTAAGCCAGCTTAACTGTTAATATTCGTTGAAGTCAATGGAAATCTTGTAACGTTCGCGATGTAACGTTCGCGATGTAACGTTCGCGATAGTTGCAAATTTCTTTTTTAAAAAAACTATACAAATTATTTAAAAATGAGAAACAAATGTTGAAAGCTACATTATTTATATATAGTTTGAAGTTATTTTCCATTAAATATCTCATTCAAATTCGCATACTTTTTCTTTTTTTCAAAACCATAGGTTGGAAAGGCACCGATTGAATCGAAGCGAATAACTATCAACCCTGTTCTGGTTTCAACTTTCGGCTTTTCAATATTTCCTTTGTTAATCTAGCGAATTGAATCTTATTTCTACCGTAACTTGTCATTCAACCCTGGATCAAATGAAAGTGAATTCAATTCAAACAAACTGAGTTCACATTGAGCATGCCAAAGTGTTCTTTAGCTGAGCAATACTACAAATCCGATTTATTTGACCATCTTTTATTTAATTAATGTTTCGTAAACTTGTCTTTAAACGCAGCTGTTTTCTGTTAAAATGTTTTAATCGGTGAACAATTTAATGATTTGTTGTTTGCAATTGCTGTTCTTTTTACCAATCTTTCCACCCAACGGGTAGAATGATGTTTTATCAACATTTTTGAAAACAAGCAAAAAAAAGTTTTGATAAAAAACAGTTTAAAAACTGTTGTGGGTGTAGTTTAGCAAATTATCGCCTTGGTGTTAACTTTAGTCATGTATTGTGAAAAATGAAGCGTTCTAACTCTCCCTAATCAGTAGTCAGTCAGTCAGGACAAGCTCTTTTATGCATGTATGTACATATGTGTGCATGTACTTACATATATTTAAAACCGCAACAGACAGAATTTATGACGCTTTGAATTGGTTATGAGTCATAATGCAACGCCAAAGGAGCAGTAAAAAGTGCATAATTCAAAACGTAAGCACGAGCTTATCTGATATGGTTAAGATATAGCTTAAAGAATTATCTTAATAGAGTATTACATACATATATGTACATATGTAAGTGCTAACGTTTGTATGTACATTGTACATGCACATGTTAACAAACTACTATTTTGAGGAAAGACTTGTTTTCAACACCCACATAATACATAAAAACAAAATAAAAATAAGAATAAGCATACAAATGTGTACATTAGTATGTATGTATATATTTGTGTATCGTGTATGTATATAAGTTCTTACATAGTACATGCAATTTGAAGTATGTACATATTTATGTCTAGGCATAAGTGTATTCGTACACATACTCATATATACACATATACATATGTACGTACATATGAAGATATATCTGTGTACATCTGTTTGTATGTGCATATGTTTTCTGCATACAATGCATATGTGTATGTACATAAAGTATGTATGTATGTATGTAGCAAACCTCTATTTCCTTTCGATAGAAGTCCTCAATTGTGGGATCATATTTTTCAATAAAACATCCCGAAACGAATTGAACAGTTAGGGCCGATTTACCAACTCCACCAGATCCAAGCACAACCACTTTAAATTCGCGCATGTTTGAAACTTGTTTATTTACAATGTACAACGATGATTATGATTCGAAAATTATAAATAATATAACTTTACATTAAGAGTCGCTTAAAGGGAAAAATGATTCATGTATATTTGCATTGTGCACTACTTTAATCTTTCAATAAAAAAACACACGACACAGTCTGCAGTTAACATGTATTGACGAATTGTTCTATTTATTTAAATTACGATTGACAAACATATTTTTCACGTATTTTATTAACTTCGGACACTGGCATTCGGTGAAAACGGACAATGCACAGACTAGAGATGAACGATATATATGTATGCATCGACTACTTGTTACAATTATATGAAAGTAACTAGTAACGAGTCACTCGAGAGATACAAGAGGCAAGGAACAGCATCATTTCAATGGCAAACGTTCTTGACAGCAAATGTGATCGATAACAACCATCGGTTGCTTAAAATTCTAATCATGAGTGCTCCTAAAGAAATGATGCGATAAACTTAAGCAAAAACAAATTGCATATATGCTTGTCTGAAAATATAATTTGTGCTACATAATATGTTTAATGGTGTACATTTGGTAAAAGAGTGAAAACAAAATGAGTCAGTTCAACATGACAACGATTTGAGCGCAATTTGACATTTTTGCTACTAACTAAAATTGCTTACATCGCTTACTTGATCATTTTTGGATCATGTAATCGATGTATTAGCATAATATGAAAGACACTGCAACCAATTTATCTAAAGTAACAGGTACAAAGTCACACTTTTTTGTCAATTGTCACTGTTTATTAATGCAATGACCGGCCTCCACACTTTCCATATGACAGCCATCAAATTAAGCTATTCAGGCTTGTTTCGATTTCCCATTCCGATCAAACAATTGGGAACCGAAAAATTAGCTGTTTTTTTTTCGAATATCGGTGGATAATTCGGAATAACAATTTTTGGTTGAGACCAATCATAGATATTTAAACTTACCTTTAAAAGGGAAATATTCGAAAATAGATATAAAACATAAAAAAATCGAGATAAAAAGTTATCAGATATGGAAGCAGGCCCTTATTATTGAATGACGCTCAACATTCTTTACAGTAAACTTTCAGTATTCAATTATCTAAAATGTTTATTAAAAAAAGATTCCATCAACCAGAGTAGGACTGTAAAGTTAATAAGAAATTTCGATAATTTTGTCGATAGTTGCGGAAGCAAAATGTGTCTTCTACACCTGTTTAGCTGGACCTCCCAAATTTAAATTGATGACCCCTAATAATTTTCTTGAATGATTTATCCAAAATATTATTGCCATGCCCACCCCTGAGTACCGGAAACGGGTGAAAATAAAGTATATCGCAGTCCAGACGGCGCATCCGACTGCAACGTTCTTAAATGTTTTTAGTGCGGTTAGTTTACTGAACATCATAAGCTCGATTACGCATCCAAGGTGATCACAAACAGATCCATAAAAGCGATTCCAAGAATTTACATACAACAACTCTTTGGCAAGCTGCGCAAAACGAAGCTACTGAAAGGTACCAGAGGTATTGGGCCTGGTAATGCGTTGCAAAAACAAAAATTTACGGCACTAGGTTGCTCTACGCGATTATGAACCAGCATCACGTAAGTTGGACTTTGGCTCGAAAGGTGAACGCACTGGGCTGTAATACTCTTCGATAAATGCGTGGCGCATTTTCCAATACTGGTCAAACTCTTCTTCAACAGAGGTATGGACGATACCTCCTACCGAGGAGTTGGAGGAGAGTATAGTCGCTCGTCCAAGCACAGATTCATGCGCTTGGTTGATGTTGTTTTTAAGCTGTCGCCTTCTTAAGGATGAGTTTACTGTCATTTTTTTTAAGAACCCATATTATTGATAGGAACGATGATCTGTATTGTTATAGCCCGAATTTTGAAGTCTAAAATTCGATCGATAGTTTGAGCGATATTTTGCTTGCGGTAATAAACTTAACAACCCCCACAGTAGCACACTACTGTGTTAACGTATAAAGTTATCGATAACAGCACTCGGTTTGGGTGCGCATGGGAACCAACAACTTTGAATTCAATTTTCTCAATAAATCTAAAAGAAGTCAACCTCCTCACCCTTACGCAATTATCTCACCTTATTCTGCACGTTTTAAGAGCAGAAGCAGGTTTCATTTCTAAATAAGATAATAAAGATAAAAATAAGATTCAATACAATTTATTCTATTCCCGAAACTTATTGAACGGAAAAGGACTTTAGAACATGCTTGAATAATGCGTTTGAAAGTTTTTCGTGTTTAATTTTGTCAAAATTTCCAAATGTATATCGCATCAAAGAAAATGTCTTTCGCCACATAAAGTGTATAAACATATTCTTGATCAGCATCAACGTGTCCAACTGTCAGCCTTCTTTCTGTGATCTAGTCTCTCAGTATTAAAGAACCGGCCATATTAGACAACTAAAATATATAGCTGCCATAGGAACAATCCTGTTGAAAAATGATTTTTTGAATAAAGTTTTTTTTGTTTTAACATGTACCTTAATTAGCTTCTCTTCCTTTTTAAAATCCTACGAAGTTCTGAAGAGGCCTGACAGCTTATTCAGTCAAAAGCCGTTTATCGGTTAGGACTAATCTGCTGCGATTTCAACTGATATTCTACCGGTAGGTTTACGTTACCTCGTTTCCATTCCATTCGATACATTTGAAGACAATTGTGAAATCTAATATCTGTCAATATTTTCTTTTTTTGTTTTTTACCCCAAATGTATTAAGTAAATGTTTCTTTGTACAAAAATTCTATTTAAAGTTTTACATTGCGGATTGTAAAACGACAGTTTTATTAATTATTTTTCAAAGGAATTTATAATTACTCCGCTGGGACTTCCATGGTGCCATTATTGATATCATCAATCATATCATGAGCGTGCTTTCCATCGACAGTGCAACCAACACTTTGGGCTGTACCAAGGACTTCCTTGCAGGTGCCTTTCAACTCACGAGCCATTGACCTAGGCCTCATCACACGTGCGATGGCCAGGATATCGTCGAAGGCAATGTTTCCACTGTGTTTAACTGAAAGTAAATGACAATTAGTTATTAAATGAAAGAAATTATGTGAGCGATAACTTAAGCATTTACAAAATCGAGAAGAAATTTCGAATAGTGGACAAATTAGCTTATTCATAATTATTTTTGTGCATATATATCTAGAGTTAGACAACGAATTCGTTTAGTTGACTGAATAACTTGGACTCCTTTAAAATGTACACTTTGATTAATTTACCTATGCAAATTGGTAAAACGGTGTTTTAAAAAATCTAGATATAATATGAGCCAGGCATCTCGTTATATACAGCATATATATTGTTGTCTATAAGAGCAAGCTTGGTAGATTTTTAAGATTTTTAACTTGAGTAACTTCCAGCTGGAAGTTACGAAAATTCATAACACTGATAACAATCAAATTTAAAGATTTGGACTTGATGGGGTACACGTACCTCTTAGTCTACCATTCAACATTGGATAAAGAAACAACTTTCAGCAGTATGAAGCAAGGTGAGACCGATCCTTGAACCTTGTTTGAAGAACTGCGATATGGATGCAGGATCTATTTTAGTCGATCACTTTAGCTTTCTACATTATTTATTTAGCCGGTAAACAAATTTAGTTGAATAAGCTGCTGCACGAACACCATGTCGAAACTGGACATATGACAACTGAGGTCAAAAGTTCATACACACTAGCCGGCTGATTTCATTACACGTGCGATAGCCAGGATGTCGTCGAATGTAATATTTATATACTTACTGTTCTTCTGCTTCTTCCTGTCACGTGGAGGTTCTTTCAGAGCCTTGATGATCAGCGAGGCAGCCGATGGGACCACAGAGATGGTGGCCTGCCTGTTTTGGATGGTGAGGCATACGGTAATCTTCAGACCCTTCCAGTCAGAGGTGGCCTTTGCGATATCATCACCAACTTTTTTTGGAGACTAAATTCATAATAATTAGTATATTTAGGTAAAAACAATAAAATGCAAAATACTTACCAAACCAAGAGGACCAATCTTTGGAGCCAATGATGAAGTTGCACCAACCTCGCCGCCCACACAGCGCAGGTACACTAAAAGTATTTAAAAAAAACATATCAATATGAATTTCATTCATACACACACACAAATGAATAAACATAAGTATGCAATCAAAACATAAAATATTTAAGACTAAAAAAATTACCTAATTTAACTTCCGTAGGGTCAAACTTAGGAGGCATCTTGTTATATTGGTCGATTAAGCTGCTAAAACACAAAGATTAAGTTAATATAAGACGATTATAAACACCCAAAAATTCACAACGTACCGTCAGCCAAATTGCCAAAAGGAAAAAGAGTTGTCAATATCATCTTGAGATGGCATTTGGTTTCCGGTTGCAGTACAAACAATACCTATCGTCTTTTTTGAAACGTGGAATGAAACACAGAAATGGAGACGATATGATACTTTATATCGAAATGAGACAATTGCATTCCATAATTTAGAAAGTAAAGTTTCTTAATATTAAAAAAACAAATTTTAATATTTCAATTAACCTTAATAAACCAAAGACAATTACTTTCGAAGTGTTTAGAAACTATCTGATATCAAATTTTGTAGATTGTTTCCATTACTTGATCATATATTTAAAATTACATACAAACTAACAGCATCAACATAATAAGCAACTAAATTAATTTGATACAACTGTTCTTAATGAATTATTTAGAATTTCTTCATAATTTGCTTCTGCATGAACAGATAATCTCTCGATCACAAGCTTGGACGAATATTTCTAATTATGTAATCACATGTTTTTCAACGAGCTTTAACTAATTTGACATTGACAACCGATTAATAATTACAGTAGAAAACATAATACTTTTAACACTTAATATGAAAATACAGATTAAAGAAAATTAATAAATTTATTAATTTGCTTTACTTGCATTACCCCGTTATAAAAAAATTAAACTGCACCAAAATGATACAAAAGTAACAACAAAATTTAAAATTTCGATATGAATAAATTTAAGCTAGTCAAAATCAGTTTCAAGAACAAGCAGAATTAAAATCAGTTTTGATTTGATTTTGTAAAGAATTTTATATACATCGAACAGCCACCTATGATTTAAATTTACAGCGTTATGTTTAAATATTCTCTTTTAAAATGGCTTTTACTATGTCATGGAAGTGTTTTCATTATTCAATTCAGATAATTAAAAGCCTCTGTGATCGCATTATAATATTAAATTATAATAAAATATGCTGACTTGTGTGATACAGGTGGAATTGAATGTCAACCATAAACTTAAATCAGTTTCAGGAGTACCCAGCATATTTATTGGACGCCGGCTTGCAATGGATTAAACTATCGATATAGCATCGATATATTTGTAATCGATATATGTAATGCCATCGTCTGTCTCATTTCTTTTCCGGTGCGGCGTTTGACAAAGCTGGTTGAGATGGTAAATATAATCGTCAATTTTTATAGTAATCATTTATTATTCCATTGAAATTAATGTTTTGTCTTTTGCATTGTTTTATTCACTTTTAGGCGGCGCACAAATCATTCCGCATTAAGCAGAAATTAGCTAAAAAGCTAAAGCAAAACAGATCCGTGCCACAATGGGTTCGCTTGCGTACTGGAAATACCATTAGGTAAGTTATTAAAATGGTTTCATATTCTAATTAGTCTTCTAATATGTTGTTACATTTGCCTTATGTTCAATGTGCACAAATATATTTGATGTGACAATTTACGTAGGATGCATACGTGCATATGAATGCTTGTGCATTTTTATGTACACTTGTAAAGAGTAAACATTTATGTATGAGCCTTCTTTGTATTTTGTATACATGCATATTGTTCTGTACAATACGAACATCAAGTTTATGTGAAGTTTTGAATTCTACCTGCAAATAAAGCTGCAATACAAAAATGTCAACCAAAAATTGAAAGAAGCCGTAATATTCGTGTCCGGCAATGTGAAATTGTGAAGTATTTAAATGCCAATCAGCATATTGCTGTCCGTACATCCGTTTCCTGTGCAAACTAGTTTTAAAATTGTTTGAACCAGTCGAAACAGATTACTATATCATATAGCTGACAACGATGGCTTAAAAATATTAAGTTCTATAAATGAAAAACTTAAGTAATATTTCTGATTGCAATTTATATATATATTGTTATTTTTCCTGTTCATTATATATATATAACCTACTATACTTATATTTTGTAATAAATTTATTGCTTGTAACTAAAATTGTAATTTTATATTGTTTCAGGTACAACGCTAAGCGTCGTCACTGGAGGCGTACAAAGTTGAAGCTGTAAGCTTGTGGAAATTACCAACTGCAGCAGCAGGCTTGATTTGCTAACAAATAATTTTGAATGTATTAAATAAATACGAATTTGAAAAGCGGTCAAACCAATTTGATAGTATGTGGATTTTAATTAATGTGTAAAATTGGGTGGTTTTAAAATAAAGAGTGTGTCTGCTGCAAAATCTAGCTTTGTTAGTACTGCATACTATACTTAACACGTTGTATTAAGCCATCGTCATAATAATTGACTCCTGTACAGTTGAAAGTTAACATCAGTTGGCGTGAAGCTTAAAAAGCTGTAAACAATAGTGTGCATCGAAAGGTTGGCAAAAGATTTTCGCGATGAGTTGGTAGAGCTTGTTAAAAAGTAAGATTTGGTTCCAACTTAGCTGTTGCAATGTGTTAAAAAGTAAACAGTTTTGCAGCGCATCATTCATCAAATCCAAAACAATCTGTCTCAGATGTTTTCGAGTGATAGTAGCATTGATGTTTCCATTTTCCCTCTGCAGATTAAATAATTGAATAAGTATTGAAAAAAGCTCTTGCATTGTGGACGCAATCGTGAAAGTCAATTGCGGATGACTGCAGCCTAGTGGAAAGTGTTTGGCTCTGACGGACAAATGCGTGGTTCGATTTCCAGTCCATAGATCGATGATAAAACTTAAAATCTAAACTGAGCCCTGATCGCAACCTGACCACAAATTTAAAGCACTGAAAATATGTTCCATTATTACATTCTTTAAGTTTTTTTAGTTCAACAATATGAACAAAACTTTACATTCTACCCCTCGTCGTTGCAAGTCCGCGAAAACGCATTGCATTGTCTAGTGCACAGCTTTCGGTACTTTTCGGCGACTTACGAGTTTTTGAACAGTCACGAGATTAATGTGTCGTGCTTATTTCACGAATAGAATCATCGCCGCAAATAGTTATCGAGCTACAGAGCGCTCGCATTCGATCCGTTTCCCATCATTTGCAAGATCAGGCGAAGCTTGCATTGTTAGCAACGAATGCAAAACCTTTACTTTCATCAAAATATTGCGGATACTTTACTAATGAGCTACCGAATTGATTTAAATGCCACTTGCCAATTCAATCCTTAATAAAATGCAAGTGAAATCACTTCGCAATAGCTTGTCTATAGTGAAAATGAGAGCAATAAATTGAACTGCACTTTTGCAAAATAATGCCGAAAGTGGAAGCGGGAACAGATTTGAAGAACTCAATGTCTAACGATAAGCGGCAACTAAACTTAACCATAATATATCATACAACTGCCATACGAACGATGGATTGTCACCGAATCAATGCTATAAGAATATCTTCATAAAAATGTAATCTTCGATACCCAAATATAGCATTCCTTTCTTGTTTTTATAATCTTTTTTAAGAACGCAATTTTTTCCACTATTTTTTTAGAATAACCGAACTTGGTATGCATGCTGATATATGTCATAGGCAGACAAGGCGTTAAGTTATTTTTTCTGAGTTCAAGCACTTTCAGCAGTTTTCACAACCTTAAAAAAAAAATGTTGATTATTTTCAAATCAGCTGTTATGCTGACAAAACAAATTGGAATTGAAACCCAAATTAATTGGGTGTCGGCTGCGAATCGAATCAACAGCCAACAAATGGAAATGAAAATGGAAGCATGCCTCTAAGTTATTGGGCACTTAATTTTCATTAAAATACCCGTGACTAAATTATCGTGACTCGTTACTTCAAATACATGTTATAAGTAGCAGTACGCATGTAAACATCGCACATCTCTATAACCTACCCGACACTTAACCCAATCTAAGTTGCAGCAGCTGGAGCTGCAAAGAGTTTGTTATTGAAAATTGTAAGCCAGTTTTATAACGTTTTGATTTGTGTTTATTAAATGTGAAATATTATATATTTGCAGATAACTAAAGGGTTTCTAACATTTAAATGTTGTGAAAGTGTGATTTGAATTGCGGTATCAAATTGCTTATTCTTGCACTTTACGTATTGATTTTATACAAAATTGAAATTTCGTCGATCCGACACACACATTTATGAAGAACCAACGGTAAAAATGCACTCTCAAGGACAGGGTCAACAGACGCAGCAGCAACAACAACAACAACAGCAACTCTCCTCGACACATTCCCTTCTGCAGCAGCAAAATCATTTAACTAACAACAATAATGCAACTGGAAAAACTAACGAACACCAATCGATGTCATCAGTCGGTAAGGGAAAAGATTACAAACTATACTCGTTAATATGTATGTACATTATACACACTCACACACACACACACAAACACAAGCAGGCACACACACACATACACAGCGCTTTGCACACGTGAATACGAATACGCATGTGTATTGATGCGAACGTAAAAAGTATAATGGAAAATTCCTATGTATGTACATATAAACGTACATGTGTATGTACGTACATAATGTATGTATGTATTTTCAAAGCATTGCACATTAGGCAAAATGAACAGCTTTTCTGTGCATATTCAAATCCAAGCGAAAATTTTAAAAACAGCAATAAAAAATAAAAAAAAATTAAACGCTGTCCAAGATTTAATTCCCTTGCAAAGGATCCTAATAAGCTTGCAACCATGAAAAAAAAAAAAACAAAACCAATGTTTTGCATGCAAAAAACTTAGCTTACAACCGTTAAATCTTATAGCTATATGATATAATGAGCCGTTTTCATCAAATTTAACAGAACTATAACAAAACTTGAGTTTGGTTGAGATATCTGTAAAAACAATAAAGTTTTTGAGACATAAGCTCAATTTCAACAAAACGATAATTTAAATGTTTAAGCATATTTCAGGCGAATATTTTAGCACCCACTGCAAGGTTAGAACAAGGTTAAATGCCTTACCCAAAAGTGCTCGACCACGAAATACCCTTTATCCTGTTCTATAGTACAATAGGATTAGCCGGACATTTCGCTGCGTTTTTATTAATCTTTTCCTAATTTAACTGTAAAATGTAATCGAAAATGAAATTTTAACAATCCAATCTATCTATAGTAATAATAATAACAAAAAGAAAGCTCGGTGACCGTAACTCTTTACATAGAATTTACAAAGGGTCTGCTATGTAATCTTCTAATCCTTTCTGAAATTGCTGCTTTGTGGTTTGGTTACTCCTGTTAGACAAGCCACCAGTAGCTTCATCTGCACTTTAGAAAGATTTGCTGTCTTCCTACTTATTGTGGGATTGACAAGCTTTTAAACTTTATCTATACGAAACATATTCCACTTCTGTTAACATCATGACTGATTCAGATGTACTGTTTGTTGGCATCTACTTCAATGGTGAGCGTTTGTCCTGCAGCAGAATTACAGAATACATCGCAACAAACATAAGTAGCTTGTCACAAATTGAAGCTATAAGGAATCTTTATCAAAGATAAATATAAAAATTAATGCCAGTAGTCTCAATTGACTAATCTCAATCCACAAAGCTATAAAGTTCCACTCAAAACAGACCCCAAACTAATATGGACTTACATCTCTGAACAAAGGGAAAACGCCAGGGAAGACAAAACTGACTTTATAAAACGTGTTCAATTCAAGATCCTGATAACAATCCATTAAAATAAGACCTCTTTCTACTCTTTCAAACCTTTAACATAAGCAAAAAGATTTGAATCATAATATTTATTTTACATTTTCTAGGCTTACTTGAGTTGGCGCATAGAGAATACCAAGCCGTGGATTATGAAAACGCAGAGAAGCATTGTATGCAATTATGGCGTCAGGACAGCACCAACACAGGAGTGCTCCTACTGCTGTCATCAATTCATTTCCAGTGCAGACGGCTAGATAAATCGGCACAATTCTCGACATTGGCTATAAAACAGAATCCAGTGCTCGCCGAAGCTTACAGGTAAGCGTTAAAAGTGTCTTAGTTATACAGCTTTTCTTCGTTAGAGAATTGGAACGATAGGAGGAAGGCCCTGTCCTAGTTGTTAGGCATTCTGTTGGTTCAAGTTCCAAAGCTTGGTTTCTCAGTTTTCAGTTGATATTCTTGGAAAACTTTGTTAGTCTTACTAATTACTCCCTGTTCCCATTAAAAATGGGAAAAAGGGAGTTATAAAGTACTGCAAAAGTGTGTAACAGGCAGAAGGAGGCATTTCCGACTATATAAGCTATATATATTCTTGATCAGCATCAACAGCCGAGTCGATTTAGCCATGTCCGTCTGTCCGAATGAACACACAGATCTCGGAGACAAAAAGAGCTAGAGACACCAAACTTGGCATGCAAGTTCCTGTATACCATACGCAGATCAAGTTTATTTTAAAATTCGGATACCCCCCCCCCCCCCCCCCACCCCCACAAATCGCAAAAAACTCCCACAGCCACAATTTTTAAGATAAAGCTGTGATTTTTGGTACACATATTTCTTTTATCAATGTTAACCAGTTGTAAACAAAATAATAATAAAATAGTCAGTAAATAACACCAAAGCTATGGAAGAATCTATTATCCCCATCTCTGCAGGCAGAAACAACAGTTTGACAAGCACTGCACAAGTTAAGTGCGCGGCTTGCTTGTGTTGCCACTGAACTGCTTGAAATGCAAGTTGGGAGCAGGGAGTCTCGTAGTCGGGCACACTCGACTAGAGCATTCTTACTTGTTTTCTACTGAAGTTTAAGGACCTGATTCTTAATTATCGCATCTTTATAAGTCTTTATAATTTAAAATGCAATGCATTCTGAGCTTAGCGCAAGACCATATTTTTGACAAGAAAATTGATGTGAAACTTTTATGATACGTTTAAATTCAACATATTTCTTATATCTTTTAATTTGTAAACTTTTTAGATCGTCGATTTAAGATTATTTTATTATTTGCTTTTTCAGTAACCTAGGAAATGTTTACAAAGAGCGAGGACAGTTGCAAGAAGCATTGGACAACTATCGTAGAGCTGTACGCCTAAAGCCGGACTTTATCGATGGATATATAAACTTAGCCGCGGCATTGGTAGCTGCACGTGATATGGAGTCTGCCGTTCAAGCTTATATAACAGCATTGCAATATAATCCCGTAAGTGTATTATTAAATTATTTCACTAATTACATCAAATACTCATCAAATATATATTATCTAGGACTTGTACTGCGTGCGTAGCGATCTTGGAAATCTACTTAAAGCTCTAGGACGATTGGAAGAAGCAAAGGTAAGTTTGCGTATATGACTTGCAAAATCATGAAATAATAAAAAATTCAATTTTTTAAATTCAATAGGCCTGTTATTTGAAGGCGATAGAAACATGTCCAGGATTTGCTGTGGCATGGAGTAATTTGGGCTGCGTCTTTAATGCACAAGGAGAGATTTGGCTAGCTATACATCACTTTGAGAAAGCTGTCACCCTCGATCCAAACTTTTTGGACGCGTATATCAATTTAGGAAATGTCTTAAAGGAGGCCAGAATATTTGACAGGTTAGTACAACAGCTAGAAATTTGTGATATATCGATTAATTGTTTAAGAAGCGTTTTCTGTGTTGCTTTTTCTATCTTATACTTTTCTTAAATCACTAAAATACACTAAAATTAAGAAAATTGAGTCACACACAATGATAAATTCAATGTCAAAATGTATTTACAAAGATATGAATACTTATGCGTTAGCATACACTAAAAGAATTTTATTTATAACAATATATCGAATGGAATACTGGGCGTTCTTATAGAATATGTGAACCATATCAAGTAATTACTGAGTCTATACTCTGAACTCAGCCAAAGCTCATTTGGCTGCATGGTTAACTAAAAAGTAATCGCCAGTCTAACCTCTTAACTTGTTGGCTTATACTATAAACTATAAACTTTATAGCATGCCAGAAAGTGCCATTGCTGAACCTTAACGTATTTACTATTGTTGTACAATATCTTTAGTATGCCACGTAAGAGCACTTAATAATTACGTTCCAGTTGTCAGTGATTATTAAGTCCCTATCTTGATGTTGTAGTTATATTAATAAGTTATTAACAATAACCGTTAGATTGTTAGCGTGTATAATATGTGGACAGATGTAGCTTTAGTTTTTAGTACACACATATGCATAATTGAAACTTGCCTTTATTCATCGCCAAATTTAGTAAGCAAACTATTTTCCACAGTGCAGAAAACTGGAAAGCAGCAGAGCGAAAGCTTAATGAAGCGTATAGCTTGCCGCGTGTGTGTTATATATGTTAGTATATACTAGTATATACACACGTGAGTTTACAAAAATGTGCTTAGTATAGGGTATCTCCTTGTCAAGTACAATCGGCTACATCATTCATAGTTGCTCAACTTTTATTTATTTATAGGCAGACATTGGCCAACATTACTTTTGACCTAGAAAGTTTGTGTAGAGCATGTGCGTGTTAAAAGCAGACACATTTAGGAAGAAAAACTTTTAAATTGATTGATGTACGCGTAAATTGCAGTCAATGAAATGCGTTTGACTTTTAATATATATAGACACGTATTTTCGAGGGGGGTATGCAAAGTTTCTTCAAGGTCAGAAGCACTGACAGGAGTCAAAACAATACGCTTTTGGACAAATTGAATGTCAATTTTATATAAAAATTACTATTATTGTGAAATTAAATGCTATATTTTGTAAGCGACAAAGAGTTGCTTTTGAAAGGTACTATTTAAAAACGATTTGTGTGTTGACCGCTGTTATGAAGAACTTAAAAGACCTTAAAATAACAACTTTAAACTTTTTGTTTTACCAATTCTTTACCAAAGATCTTGCAACTTGCGTATGCGTATTTATAGAGTACCCCTCGTAAGCATTCTTTTCATTCTAAAAATATCTGCGTACGTGGAAGTCCAAATATGGCACCTCTTATTCCGTTTGCTCAATTGCGCTTTACTCTATATCTTCGTTTTCGTGGGCGCAAATCACAACGTGAGAGTTAATCTTTGTATGCATGCACATAAATAATGTATGTATGTAGTATATGTTTGTGTCTTAATGAAATTCGTCATTTGCGTCATCGAAACTGAGACATAATTAGATTTTTGTATAGTGGTCATCTAACCAGACCATTTGCACTCCAAAGCATAAATTCTTGAGGTCCGCAAAAATAAAAAAAAAATAACAAACATCAGTTCGTATGGCCTTACGAATATATATATATGTAGTAGTGTACATAACATAGAAGTAACAATAAGATTTAATATTCTTTTCAGAACTTGAGCAAGTATTTTCTATTTTTTAAGTAAATTTAGTACTTACAAAGATAGTATAATACTTATACTTATACATACTGTATACTTGCATTTGTGTTTGTTCCCGACAAGCAATTTCAATGGCAAGGCTCTTTTTTTATGCAAAGCATACAAAATAAAGCAAGCAAGAATTCTTTATCGGGAGTGCTCGACTACGGGGTAACCTACAACCAGATAGATTATATATATAGCCTTCTGATATTATAGAGCTATACTTGTAGAATAGCGGTCAAAAATTGCAAAATAAGTTATGTAAGAGTGCTCTTTTTTAGGTTATGCGAATAGGAGATGCTCTTTACAGAGTTCGAGAATTTTCTAAAATATCTCGTACTGCGATTTGCGTTGGTGGAAAATTCAAAGTTTTTAACAAGTTTGAATCAATAAGATACATATTTATGCTTAGCCATAGTTTGTAATCTTGTATGTGTAATTTTGTTAAATACTTTTGAGTTTCCTTGTTAAACCCCTTTTACATAATTGTCATGGGCACAGGGTATACTAAAATAAACTTGAAATGCTTGAGAGAAACTTTTAGTCTCTGAGATCAAATCGTTTATACATAGAGACGTACGCACTGACAGGTATACTGTCAGGGATAGATCAAATGGGCTTTTGATGCTGATAAAGTATATAATTACTTTTTCCTTCACTGCTGGTTACATTCTTTTTTAGAACCCAATTATGCCCTGCTCACCACATTTTTGCGTACAGGGTATACAAATAATATTTTTACGGAATTTTGTGTTATACATTTTTGTATGCACACACACGTTTTATTTGGGCGGTTCGTTCATGTGGTTTTTCTTCGTTTAGATTTCGGAATTAATACTAAAAGAAAACGCTTTTAAAACATATTTGTGGTGATATAGCAAACATTCAGAACAATTGATATCAAAATCATCATTGTACTGTGGTTCTCGTTCATGATGTGTGTATATTAATGCCTTGGCCTTATGCATAAAAATAAAACTAACATTAATTAATATTAATGTTATGTTTACAGAGTACAAGTGTTTCATATCTTACACGTGCGAAATCACGACTATATATCGAATATATAATATAATATATATTTAACAAATATCTGTGTGTAAATATATTTATGACAGGTATATTAAGTCAACATGGACTGTCAATGCATAGTTATTTACACAATTGTCCGTATTGGACTAGACCAGCACAGCACAAATGTATATATAAATAATGCAAATGGAAATCGTTTTAGAAATATATTACGGTTTTATTGTAAACGGTAAATAAATTCAAACAGGACAATGCATATTTATAAAGTTACTGTTTTTAATCTGTTAGACAATACATATATATAATGATCTACTTTACAGTTCTTAACTATACCTATGCTGGTTGACAACGGCAAAACTTAACTTAAAAAAATTAATTGTTGATCTCATCAATTACATCATTAGTTTGTACTTAATGAAATTTGTTGACTTTAACTATAAATGGATGTGTAATCAATATTTTGGTCTTGTATTTTAAGGACGTCATCTGTAAATCAAATATTTTTTAACTGCAACTGTAACCATAAGCAAATATATAAACTTTGAAATGTTTTAGTAATATATTAAATTAATTTTTTCAGAGCTGTTGCTGCATATTTACGTGCACTTAATCTTTCGCCAAACAATGCTGTGGTTCATGGAAATCTGGCGTGTGTCTACTATGAACAAGGTCTTATTGATTTGGCCATTGACACATATAGGCGAGCCATTGAATTGCAACCAAACTTTCCGGATGCATATTGTAATCTTGCAAATGCGCTTAAAGAAAAAGGACAGGTAAGTTTACATAAACCACTTGTAAATTTAAATTCTTAATTCAAATTTTTTCTTTGCAATTACTAGGTCAAAGAAGCTGAAGATTGCTATAATACCGCACTTAGACTGTGCTCGAATCATGCCGATTCTTTGAATAATTTAGCAAATATAAAACGAGAGCAAGGATTCATCGAGGAAGCCACACGACTTTATTTGAAAGCCCTAGAAGTGTTTCCAGATTTTGCTGCTGCACATTCGAACTTGGCATCTGTGCTGCAACAGCAAGGAAAACTCAAGGAAGCCCTAATGCATTATAAAGAAGCAATTAGAATTCAGCCAACATTTGCCGATGCTTATTCCAATATGGGAAATACATTAAAAGAACTGCAAGATGTTAGTGGGGCATTGCAATGTTATACACGAGCAATTCAAATCAATCCAGCCTTTGCTGATGCACATAGCAATTTGGCAAGCATTCACAAGGATTCAGGCAATATACCTGAAGCAATACAATCTTACCGGACAGCTCTAAAGCTAAAACCTGACTTCCCCGATGCTTATTGTAATTTAGCACATTGTTTACAAATTGTTTGCGATTGGTCGGATTATGATGTACGAATGAAAAAATTGGTAAGCATCGTTGCCGAGCAGCTTGAGAAGAATCGTTTACCGTCTGTACATCCACATCATTCAATGCTCTATCCATTAACACATGAGTTCCGGCGAGCAATTGCAGCCAGGCACGCGAATTTGTGTTTGGAAAAAGTGCATGTGTTGCACAAGCAGCCGTATAACTTTGCCAGAGATCTACCCACTGACGGACGATTACGCATTGGATACTTAAGCTCAGACTTTGGCAATCATCCTACCTCACATTTAATGCAGTCTGTTCCCGGATTGCATGATCGTTCAAAAGTAGAGATCTTTTGCTATGCACTCAGTCCAGATGATGGCACAACGTTCCGTTATAAAATTAGCCGTGAGGCGGAACACTTTGTGGATCTTTCTCTAATTCCATGCAATGGTAAAGCAGCCGATCAGATTTTCAATGACGGTATACACATTTTGGTCAACATGAATGGTTACACCAAGGGAGCAAGAAATGAAATATTTGCACTAAGACCTGCTCCAATTCAAGTGATGTGGTTAGGCTATCCTGGCACAAGCGGTGCTAGTTTTATGGATTATATTATAACTGATTCTGTTACCAGTCCCATGGAGTTGGCTTATCAATACAGCGAAAAGCTATCGTATATGCCTTACACATACTTTATTGGTGATCATAAGCAAATGTTTCCGCATCTAAAAGAGCGCCTAATCGTTTGCGACAAACAGCAGTCGTCGGTTGCTGATAATGTTGCCGTTATAAATGCCACAGACTTATCACCTTTAGTTGAGACTACAGATGTCAAAGAGATAAAAGAAGTAATCAATGCGAGTAAACCAGTTGAAATTACACATAAAGTGGCAGAACTTCCCAGTACAACGCAGCTGGTGTCGATGATTGCAACTGGTCAGGTGCAGACATCGCTGAATGGCGTCGTCGTTCAAAATGGACTTGCAACAACCCAGACAAACACTAAAGCGGCAACTGGAGAAGAAGTTCCCCAAAGTATCGTTATTACAACACGTCGTCAATATATGTTACCAGATGACGCAATTGTTTACTGCAATTTTAATCAACTATACAAAATTGATCCTCAAACGCTGCAATCTTGGGTTATCATTTTGAAAAATGTGCCCAAGTCAGTCTTATGGCTACTACGGTTTCCTGCAGTTGGCGAGCAAAATATTAAAAAATCTGTCAGCGATTTGGGTAAGCTATTTAATCTACTATATACTATGTAACAATTTACTAATAATTAATTTATTTCAATGCTTTTAGGTATTTCATCTGATAGAATTATATTCTCAAACGTAGCTGCTAAAGAAGAGCACGTACGTCGTGGACAACTAGCTGATATTTGCCTAGATACTCCACTGTGCAATGGGCATACTACATCAATGGACGTTTTATGGACCGGAACTCCAGTTGTCACCCTACCTGGCGAGACTTTAGCCTCCAGGTAATTCATTTTTTAATCTTTCATATCTTTCAAGTAGTTATAAAAGATCTTACTATAAATAAGATATCAACTATAAATATATTTCAGTTTTCGTTAGCTAATTCAATTATTTTTATTTTACTTTCAGGGTTGCAGCATCCCAATTGGCTACACTTGGTTGTCCAGAGTTGATAGCACGCAGCAGAGATGAATACCAAAACATTGCTATTCGCTTAGGAACGGAGAGAGAGCACTTAAAAGCATTACGAGCAAAAGTTTGGAAAGCACGAGCCGATAGTCCATTGTTCGATTGCTCACAATATGCCAAAGGCTTAGAAAATCTGTTCTCACGAATGTGGGATAGATTTCAAAGGAACGATCTGCCTGATCATATTTCTTCAGAATAATGTTTTAAATTTAAAAAGACTTAAAGAGTTACATTGCAAGCAATTGAAATGGGAGAAATGTATGCTATTTAGTTTAATTTTCTGTGACATATACATATATATGTACATTTCGTGTACGTATAACTAAATATACACATATTCTTATTTTTGAACGATTGAAATTGCTCTCATAACCAATTTGACCTTTTAAAATAAGACGTTACCTTGTATTAGAAACAAAAATAAAGTCGCTTGATATTGAACACAGTATGTACATATCTTACCCCTCATCACAAGATGTATTATTCTATATAGTGTTAAGAAATCTTTTCAATTTTAAAACAAAATTGTTCATTTTATGAAAGGGAAACCCTTTAAGAAAAGGGAATGTGCAAAGGTTACGCATTGTTCGGCAAACGGCTGTTTGTCTATTGTGAACTCAATAACATTTTGCTTTAAGGATGCGACAAAGTTAAGACTATGTTATAAATATTATAAATTTATTTAATGTTTTTGCAAGCGAATCCAACATTTTAAATGCATCTGTGCACCGAACAGAGATTCCCAAAACAAACTGTTAAAATAGTATAGCGACTTTATTTAATTCTTTTGAATATTTTATTGTGGTACATTTATTCCAGCTATATTGTTTCATTATCTGTTCTACTGTTTTACTTCGCCTAGTTTAAGTTTCCTTTATGATTTTGTGTTTCTACATGTATACAAATATCTTCAAAGCTGTGTCATCAAACCATCTTTTAGAGTTTGCCCCAACAGTTCCGCTACTTATTCGTTTCTTTTGCTTATAATAATATATATTCAATAAAAAATGTAAGTCAATTGTAATTACTTTCAAAAAGTTGCAACTTATCCATACTTGACAGTTGGATCGGCTAAGTGTGTCCATATATATATATTTTCAAATAAATTTAAAATTTTCGGATTTGGATGCTTCTTGTAGTAATTACAGTGAAACTTTAAACAAGGAACTGGGACGATGAGTTTTGTGTACATTTTTCCGTTTTTGTAGAATGATTAGTTTTATGGAAAGGTGTTCCGCTATGACGCAGAAGAACCGTGATCGCTTCACAGTTCAGAAGTAACCTTAAAATTCAGAAGTAACCTAAAAAATGATATAGAAACCAATAAGATGGGATTTTCTTAAATTTTATTTATAATTATACACATAGTTTTATAAAATTTGTTACAACAAAATCCATTTAATTGCTTATTAGATTGAAAAAAAAAACATTCATACAAATTATATATACTTAAAATACCTTAATTAACAAAATAATTTGATGAACCCGCAAGTGTTAATATCCATGCTGTACTACTAATGTTTGCATAACTTTACGTATTTGATGGGTTGTATTTAGACAAGATTTGATACCAAGAGAGAATGCAACAGATAAGATTTCAATAGCATGTTCCTGCAATAGTATGCAGATTTCAAGCAAGTTATCAATCGCAGTTGCTGCTACAGATGAATTCTCATCTCGGAGGCATTGGATATATGCGTTTAAAGTACACTGATTAATATCAGAATTGCCAGGGTTGTGCTTTAAGTGTCTGATTAGAATAATGAAAGCAATTGATCTTATTTGTGCGCTGGGTGAAAATATAAGATCCAACAGTCGCTCGAATAACTCATTTATAAAGACAAATCTTTTTGATGTTATACATTCCATTTCCTGCAATGGTCCCAATATCACATCTTCAATATTGGACTGCTTAATAATTTTAATTAAATCCAGAAAATGTGGAGAAACATCTGTAAAATTAGCTTTGCTATAAGAGCCTAACGTCACCGATGAAAAGGACCCCCTGCATGCCACATCCTGAACATTTGGATTTCCATCCATGGACTCAACATCGCTTACAATAGCTTTGGTGTTGGGTTTTATATCAGTATGTCCATCTAATTCATATTCTAATTTAACCTCTTCGTCATCCAGCTCTGAAGACGTATTAGATTTATGCTGAAGCAAGGCCACAGCTTGCACAAGAACTTGCAGCTTAGCTATGGAAGTATACTTGTGTGCTAGTTCTGTGAGAATGCCGACATATTGTTCGATAAATAATAATGCGCTTGAGGGATTAAAGTTGATATAAGACTGCAAAACCTGTACAAATTTCACTAGCATCTGACATGCCTCTTTAACTGAACTATGATGTTTGAAAAACGTAAAGTAACACGTTAGCGTGGCTTGAATTTCGTTTTTATACGCATCTTCGAATATGGTCGGCTGTAACAGTTCTAAAGTCTTTAGTATTTGTACAAAGCGATGGAAATGATGTTCTTCTCGTAATGCTTTCATGCTATGCTGTGCCTTTCCTTGCATAATTGATGATAGTACGCCCAAATGACGTAGGAAGAGATGTGGATGCGATGCAGCCAACTTTCGTAGCAAGAGTTCTGTATCAGCTGATAAGGTTTCAAAGTCCTTTTTGGCAACAAGGCTACCCAAACACGTTATTAAATTATTTGATACTTTATCAGCCTGCCAGCCCTTTAAACTTTGTAGCTTATGTGTTTGCACGCCCGGTCTACAAGACTTTAAAAATTTAATACGCGGATACATGATATAAAGCTGTTGCAAAACTTGAATTTTTAAAGAGTCGGAAACTGTACTTTTTTCAACATACTCCACCACTTTAACCATTAAAACTTTCTTTTTTTCAGTAAGTTTAAACAACAGATTCATTCGTGTGCATAATTTGAAATCGTAGTTAGCATTCGCATCCGATTTTAAATCTTCGATACCTTCGCATAAAATAAAGTGCACAAATGACTCTAGTTCTGAAGGCTTTAACATGAAAAATGAATTTGGTTGTACATTTTTGGACATGTATTTATCTCTACCTTTCCAGAGCTTAGGATTAGTGGTCAGCGCTTCAAAATAGTTAAGAACAGTGCTGAAATCGTAATCAAGCTTGTAATCTTTGAATAAACATACCGCAATCCTTTCAATTGTACCCCAATTTGTTTGATGATTTATAAGGGACAAAAGGTAAAATCGAAATTCACTGCAGGATTTCGAAAACAAGAATCGTTCCTTTAAAAGTTTTGTGGACACTATTTCAGGATCTGCTTCTGCAAGCCAATCAATAAATAATCCATTATGAAATATTTTATAATTATCATTCTTGTAGTTTCTCGTACTGCTACTTGGATCGTCGAAGCCTTCAATTATATCTCTAACTATACTTCTTCTTTCAAACAATGCATTTTGAGCTTTAAAGTTTGTAAAGTAAAATTCATATGAACTTTTTAGCATACAAATTAAGCTATTTAGAAATAATTCAGCATTGATAAGGTCCCTTGAATCAAGAAATTGATTTGAAATTCTAAAAAACATTCTCAGATTGTTCTCAACTGTGCGATAAAAGTGCGTAGGTAGCTTACAGCTAAAAAATGTTCTCAGAAAAGTACAAGCACCCCGATTCAAGATAATCGAATTATTACATTTATCTTCAGTTGTGCACATTTCAACAACTTCACATATAGACGCAAGGTAATTAAACTGAATTTTTGATGGATCTACCGCAAGATCTAGAAGATTATGAATTAAGCTGCGATAGTCATTAAAAGAAATCATACACTGTTCTTCTGGGCTTTTAAGAAGACTGGATACTATATCCCTTGTGGGACAGCCAATCGAGTTATCATGAAAATCTGGATCATAAGCACTTATTTGCAGATTCCCTTGAATTTGTGAGTGAATCTTTGGGAGATCGGGAACAGTTTGGGAATGTGAATGCAAATCAAGTGCTTGAACAGTATAATGACCATTTTTAGCTCCTCGGGCTTGCTGTATTTCTATTAATTGCGCCAAATATGCCTTGTTTAAAATAGCATTTTTAACTAAATCAAACTGCTCCAATACAGCAGTATCGAGCATTGCTAATAGCTTAGACATTGAGTTAACGGGTGTTCCAAAGTTTTGCACAAATAGTACTATCTGATCTGGTGTAAGGTCATTTAAAGCCGCTTCTATTAAGCGATCAACTGATGATCGAATCATTTTGAGTTTAAGCCAGTCGGGTAAAAGCTGAATTTGTTCTTGGGGCATTGTGGGTAAGAATGCCAACGGTGGAGGTCGTCCTAAAGGAAACCAATAATCAAGGATTGGTATAGATTCGGACATGTTGCTGTTTGAATATGTTAGAAGGATAATAAACGCATGAATTATGTTTATATGCAGTGGTAGTTGTACTCCATCGTCAAACTGAACCATCAGCAAATCGGGATACTCTGTCCATTCATATGGTTCGTGAAATTCTCTCAATTTGATAATGTAATTGTTGAACATGACAAATAAGCATTTTAACGTTTGAATGCGATTTTCATCTGGATGAAGATCGTAATCTTCCTGAGAGATTATAATGTGCTGAAACATTGTGCTACGTTCCACTATTAATTGCGCCATATCGATGACATGATCAAGCATTTCGTTAACTGGATCGTTAAGAGTATGAGCCGTTATAAATTGGATATATGCCATTATTAGTTCTGGACAGTTTTCAACTTGGCATGCAGCTCGCAGCTGTGGAATTATAAAGGTTTTGGCCTCCAAGAAATGTGGAATCTCTTGAATTGATGTTAATAACCATTCGTGCTCACTATTACCCTCGTTTTTAAAGATTATTTTTAAGCCAGATAGAGCAGCAACTCTCGACTGTTTTACAGTGGACGATAGGCGTCGGAATATATAGTCTAGTACTTCGCAAACGATGTGATTATTAAAACTAGAATCCATTATAAGATTCCTAATAAAATTCACCAATTCTGCATCGCGGCTATTCTCTTCATTGATGTTATGCGAATTAAATAACAAAAATTCACACAGACACTGCACGGGTAGATGACTAAAATCGCCTTCGCTATTTTGAACCAAGTCGGATAACCAAGGCATGGATTGCGTAGTGCCCTGTCTTTGTATTATATCTAGAAGCAAGTCAGGCTTGCGGCATCGACAAAACAGATGTCCAAGCTTATATGTTTGATTGAGAAACTTAAGTTGTTCCAAAACTAAGTTGGGTACTTTTCTGGGTGTGCCCATTGGATCCATTAACATTAGCTGTGTTATCAGAATTGCATTTTCCTCCGTAATAACTGCGAGTGGAGTTGTTTGTGCTGCCAAATACGTTTCAAATTGAAGAATATGATCTCGTTCAACACTGATTATCTGCAATATATTTAATCCATGTTACTTTAGATCATTTTAAATTTGTACAAAATCGAATATCTACCTGTAATTCGTCCTTGTGAGATATGAAGTTGTGAAACTGGCTGGTAATACAGATTTCCATCAACATTTTCATTGTCGGATAGTGATCCCAGCAAAAAGCACCAAAAGTTGAGGGATTGTGTGCAGATATCATTAATAATATTAACCATGCCTTCCAGTAAAATGCAATAATAGCAAGTTTGGGTGGCTCATAGTCGGATGGTAGCTGAATGTTCTCCGGATGATGATATTCGGACATACTAAACAAAAAGTCGATAATATCGAATTTATTTACTTGTACTGCTGCAAAATCTGTTGCTTTCATTCCGGAAACGCGTTTGATTGTCAGCAACAATATATCAAATGTATTTGCTATTGAGAATGGAATATCCTTCGTTATTCCAATTAAAATGATTCGCAGTAAGGTCTCTTCGTGCGTGGGAGTTTCTGATATTATGCGCAATATAGCTCCCCTTTCCGGCTCGGATGGCCACTGGTCACAGCGCGAATATTGTTCTGGATTATCGAGCAAAAGCAGCTTGTGTAAAGCCTGATGGTACTCGATTGATTGTATTTTGAATAGATTTGGCACAGTTTCATACATCCAAGAAACTGCATCCAATTGTATGCGCGACATTTGATGATATAGTTTGATAAGCGCTTGATTGTGTTTTACATCGCGATTCGTTTTAAGTGATAAACTTCCTTCGCGTGCTTGTGGCGTTGCTGATAAAAACATACAGAGACAAACTATATCAACCATTGAGTGAAATATTCGCTCCTTGAACTCAAAATGTTCAATTTGTGGACTGAGCTCTTCTCGTTCACTTAAAAATGTTTTACAGAACTTGACAAGATTCACATCAAAGCGTAACATTCGCACAAGCTCTCTCAGAAAGACGCGCAATGTCCTTAGGCAATCATCTCGTTGAAGTAAAAACTCCTGATATATTTCGGCTAGATTGACTGCAGATTGGTCCGGAGCAGTTTGAAACATCGTAGCTGTAAAAAACATTTGATTAAACACTTGTAAGTATAATTGTAGCCTTATTTAGATATTAGGGATATTTAAATATTGAATGTTTTACTGCAAATATTTAAAACTTTAAATTTTAAGTTCGATTTCACTTACCAAGCATTCCCATATTATTTGGATTTCGGGTATTAGAAAGCTCATTTTGAACAACAAGTTTCATAACGGTGCTCAATATATCCGGCTGCAAGTGTATCATTTCTTTAAGGCATGACATATAATGGTTGATGAGTGGTTTGGTCTTTAAACGCATTTTAACTAAAACCAAAAGGACTTCATTGTCTTGATTGTATTTGCCTTTGATATTAAAGCATATATAGGACAATAATTGCTGAGCAAATTTAACAAGTTTGCCGTTATGTATCCAGAGTTCCAGGCGAGGAATGCTAAGAACTCGAACTTCCCCAATTCCGGAGGTACTACACAAAAATTTCAGAAAATTTCTGGTATAATTATCCTGTTGTTGGCGCTTATTTAGTTGATCCCGAATAGCATCGCTAACCAGTTTTTGGACAATACTATCTGGAAATCTACGCTTGACAACACAAAGGGCATCTGCCGTTTGATCTAAATCAGATTGCAAATAAGGACTTGCATCTAAGCTCTGTGTAGAATTGTCGCCAGAGTCATCGTCGATAGTTAGACTGTCTCTATGGGCTTGGCCTGAGCCAGAACCTGAGCTAACCGTTGTGTTCGCATCCCAACGAAGAAGGCTTAAATGTGGTGTTCGTGTCCTGAAAGCGGCGCAAACATTTTTCACAAAGGGCGCACAGTAGTCATTGTCGGCCCAAAATCTTTCGTTAACTGCATCATCAATGTAAATGCGCAGCAATATTTCCGGCCATTGTAATATATCTTGAAATCCTCGGGCTATCAGATTTGTAAATAGAATGTGCAGATTCACATTGTAACGTATTTTCACATTTGTCTCCCTACGCAAAAATGATAAAAGTGCATAGGCAACAACATCATTGTTGAATAAATGCGGATGCACTTTAGCCAGATATAATAGTGTTAAATATGATATATTGTCCACTTTGGCCCTCGAGGCAAGTGCAGTTGATGTCGCATGCCTGATGATTCCACAAATGATTCGTACAGCCCCATCAGTGTCATTTTGCTCAATTGCAGCATAGATGTTTTCAATAGCATTCGGTAAATCGGGATCTACAGCCAATTGTTCCCACATCTCGAATTGTCCTACTCCGCCGCCGGCAGTGCTGGTGCTGGGCTCAGGTGCTCCATCTTTAAGACTGGGTCGAAATCGTTTGCTGGGATGGGGAAGCGTCGAGGCAGCATCTCTCTTTCTCTCAGAGGATCCAGCGCCAGTGCCAGAAATTCCTTTGATTGGTATTATTTTGGTCTTCGGATCATCGCGAACAGTTTTGGTGCCAAGTGCAAATAGTTCTCCACCCAGTAATACCTTCTTTTGGGCCCTACTGGAGGCACCTAGTTTATTACGTTCCATATTTGTCTTTATTCTTTTTGTGCATATGTACTAATTCATTAAGTTTATCAGTGGAAAAATACTTGGCATGGAAATTTAAGTTGTATTGAGTTGTTCGGAGTTAGTTCGGTTGAACGACTCACCAAACTGAACATATGAACTAGCTCACTGATCATTCATCGTTTCATTTATTCAGAACATTCTCGTTTGTGCCATTCACTTTCGTTCCAACTTTTGTTTTGTTTGAATAAATTATTTATTTTGATATTTATATATTTAGTATATATATTAGTTTCTTTATATTAAAAATTCTGAAAATATATATACATTGAATTGAGTAATAGTTTGATTAATATGAAGAATATTTTAACAGCTTTTAGCATAGGCAATACTATCAAAAATTCATTAAATGAGTTCTCTAAACTGAATCAATTAATTATTATTATCGTTTGTATACGAATTTGAGACAAAGTCATAAAAATATTGCATAACTCAACTACTTATTATTATTCCCCGCTAAGCAATAGCCACAATTTTAATTAAGCCAAAAACATACTGAATTAATTCTAAGAGACTTTATTTTCATGATATCGCGTTAATAATGCGAAAATGCTATATCTGTAAAAGTACTCTAGAGGTAACTTTTATCGTTTCTGTCATTTTCAATTATTAAAATAATGTTATCAAGTATCACAAAGTCCCTAATGCCAGGTCAGATATAAGTGCAACTAAAAAATATTTAAGTTGTCATAACTCTTCACAAAATAATTGAATAAAACTGGCAGTTTACCGTTGCTATGTCATGTTTGCCACGTATATTCAACAAGTTTTATGTTAAACAACATTTCGATGGAAACAAGTTAGTTAACGCAAATAAAATTATTAATCATAACTTGAAATGCAACAATTCTTATGATTTTTATTTGCTTGTCTTTATTTTCAGCGTATCAAAGTCGACGCTAACTTGATGGAAATATCGGTATGAGCTCTGCATTCTCTGGTATTTTTTTTAGCACTGTTTTTATGAAATAAAAGTATAAAAAAAGGAAAACATTATATTGTCGTTTTTGTGTGCAGCAACAAAGTGTCACAAATTTATGCCATATCTACCGTTTTGGTCAATTATTAATCGTACTGTGCGATTAGTAAATAAATATGGATTTCATTGATGACTTCATAGACGAATACAAGAGCAATCCGTGCTTGTGGAAAGCCGATTCAGTTGATTTCCGAAACCGGACCAGGCGACAAGATGCGTATATGAGGCTAATTGCAGTGGCAACAAAACATGGAGAACTGTACAATGTTGAAAGAACTAAGCAAAAGATTAACAATCTACGATGCGCATTTCGGCATCAGCTGCGAAAGTATAATGAAGTTAAGAAAAAGGGTGAAAAATATGAGCCGTACTGTCCAAAGCGGCGATATTTTGAATCCCTTATGTTTCTGAAGGACGAAGAAATACCCGAAAAGAAAATAAAGCGAGAGGAGACTCTACCTTTACCGCAAAGCACAGATAATGCCGCAGTGCAACAGGAAACCTGTGAGGAATTCTCCGATGCTGAAAGCCTGCCGAAACCAGCTAAAAACGATCATAACAAAATATCCCCCAACAACAGTGCAACCGAATTCTGTGCCAATTTGTTTGAAGAGGTGGAGAGTGATCCAGTAATCAGTATTCAAACAGTTAATGCAAGCAACCAGGTCGCATCAAGTGGAACTGCAGGTGGTACTGCAAGTGTTGCTACAATAAAGGAAGTTGAGGTCATATTGCCGTCCAATAACCGCAACTTATCCGACAGAAGAAAATCATTATCATTAAATACATCCAACACAACAAAAAACAACGCCAACGCTTCAAACTTAAACGACAAAATCAATTCTACAGTACATATAGTAGAATTGAATCGGGATAAACGCAGCGAAACGACGAGTACCACGCGTCATAAATACATGAAGAGCAATAGGAAACGTTCTTTATCCGTATCATCGCAAATATCGGAGGACAACAATGAGACAACAACACCTACAACGAAATGTAGAGCTGACATTTCCAGCATCGATTTTGAGCGTCTGTTTTCTTTGGCGCTTAAAAATGCAGACAGTCAATTGGATGATCATTTTACAAATTTTGGAAAAATAATTGCTCATAAATTGCGTTCAATGGAAAACTCACAAGCAATATATGCAGAAAAGATCATTGCTGATGTTCTTTATCAGGGCCAGATGAAAATGTTGTCTACTTTAAGTATAACTCAATTCTTAAGTGTAGATAATACAACCGTTTATGTTGAAAGTCCCCCTAAGTGATTGTTCTCAAAACTAATGTAATAATGATAATATAAAATTATATATACATATGTACTTAACTTTGGCTACATGATTTCATTTTCTTCTTGTCTTATTTGGATATGTTTTCTTTTAGTTTACAGCAACTTAAGGCTACGCTCCTACAGATACAAACATATATTAGCTTTGGATCAAATGGTCTCAATTGATAGAGACCCCCAGAAAAAACGTATCAGACGATCACCGCAAAAGTAGTTTGTGCTTCTTGTCTCCAGATTCTACATCCAAGTAGCTGATCTATAAAATAAACCATTAAAATGTCTTTAATTATTGTAGTTTGTTTATTATGATAAGCCTGCTGATTTCTTCTTTTTTGTTGCCTATCGATATGTAGCTATAATCGAATGTACAGTCGACTAGAACTATTTTACAAGAATGCATCAAAGGGATAGAATCCCTAATGCCTATGAATATTCATTTTCTTTATCGCATAGATGCCCTGTAGTTGATTTAATGTGTTTCTATAGATGATTATGAATACAAATTTATTATTCGTTAAGGTTTCGTCTGTTTAAACATAAGTTGTCCGATAGAAAGATAAATGTTCATTTTTGTTAAGCAGAGACGATATCTTACAATTGATGAATTTTTCTCTATCTCGCCGACGGTCACACTTTACTACTGTCTGTAAACATAAATAAATATAAAGGAAATTAAAATGAGCGGAGCTCACAGAGAAGCAGTTCAAAAGCAAATCCATCAGGACTGGGCAAACAGAGAGTATATTGAAGTTATAACAGCAAGCATAAAACGAATAACAGACTTTCTAAATTCTTTTGGTAAGTGAACTTTGCCGTGCATATATAACTACCAATGTACATGTGTACACCTATGTACTATGTTGCTAATATATATATGTATACAATTGTGTCGAGCGTAATTCACGCACACACACCGCTGTCTGTATTTTGTATATACATATACGGGACACAACTCCCAAATACAGCGCCAACATTTTCAGGAGAATCTATAGTAGACATGCTACAAATAACCGATTCAACCGATTCGGGGCGTTGTCCACAGGTTACACCATCTGCAATTATACTCTGATACAATTTCGAGAACTTTTTAATTAACTCAGGGTTTCTCAGACAGAGTCTGTTTGCAAACTTGCAATGAACAGTTGTCCTAAAGAAAAAACGTTTTTAAGTCGAAACTAAAAACCAAACTAAATTCTTGGTTTTTTTTTTCAGATATGTCCTGTCGGTCACGTCTAGCGGTACTAAATGAAAAACTTACAACATTGGAACGCCGTATTGATTACTTGGAAGCTTGTGTAACTCAAGGGGAAACATTAACGTAAACATAAACATAGATATTAAGATACATTTAACAATGTGGCATTTCATATTAAAAAAATACATAAGTAAATACGGTTAAAAATGTGTTTATTTTACTGACAAATTTTCAAGATATTATTCTTTTTTAAAAGTATATTATATATATATATATATATTATCCAAAACTTAAATAATCATGATACCTTCATCGACATAGCTGCGGAAATACAAAACTTACCTTATCCTTATCATATGACTGCGCCAATCTTATCGTCGCGTGGTGCAACTCCATTTCGAAAGAACCAGAGATCGTAACATTTGACATTTTAATAAAATAATCAATTTTCAGGAATGTTTTTTGATTATTATTTAATTACTCTAAAAATAACAACTTTTAATAAAATTACTAAATTACTTTGAATATAACAATTATCTTTTTGAAATTTTATACTCCGTTCCCATGGAGTATGATCGTCTTTCTGACCGTATTTCTAGGACGCTCTTGGCACAGTGCCAACTGGCTCCTTAACTTGTTTTACTTGTCTTAAGGACTACTAACAGACTTTCATTTTAAGCTTTTTAACTTTGCCTCAATTCCTTTCCAATAATATATAAATAATGTCACTCCTATACCAAACAAATGATAGTAGATTGGCCATAGAGTTTTGTGTAGACGTTTTTATTTATTTATAAGTATACGGAAAGAAAGCACATTATTGCTTAGATTAAAACAAATAACATATTATTGTGCTTGTATTTTACTGAATGTTCTTGATACATTAAAAAACAGCTATTATAAATAAAATTAAGCTTAACTTAACTACCATTTAAATTTAATGACTATAACAAACATTCTGTATTGCAAAATGTTATGGATTGTTTTGTATTTTATATAAATATCGTTATCTTTTCTGCTATTAATTTTTACTATCTTGAAACAATAATTTCATGCAATGACATTGTTATATAAGAACTGTACAATGAAGAATTCTTTAGGCTTCAAAATTTTTCAATATTTTTGGTTTTTTACAGCATTGGCTTGTCTGTTAAACTTCCTGTTATATTTGAAGATGTGGCTAATCCCGGGTTAGTAAATATATCTGGTTTTGTCTAAATAAAGAAACATTCATTAGCAAGTTTTTATATATATTATTTAATATTCAAATTTTTTACCTCAGTATTATTCTTCTGGCCTAACTGAGTTGTTACCACATCCACACGCTTTTTGCACAAAGCCTGAAGCTGATCAACCGAACCGCTCAATAATAGATTTTGGTTTTCAGTTAAAGATATCTGCAAAGTATAAATTCATTGTGTTACAAGTAATTCATATTTTAGAAGTAAACAAGTTTGAATTTGATATTTTTCAAATCTAGAGAATATTTTCAAATTCAGTAATGTCGCCTTTTTACTCAAATCGCCTTATCAGTTGTCGAAATACATATTCAGTGAATCGGAAGGGGTTTGCACAGTTTGTTATTTCAGCGGAAATGAATTTCAACATGCTTATTGCCATTTATGGAATGAATAGTGAGTTATTACGATTAATAACATAAATACTACTACCTTTTCTTTAACTTTTTCCAACTGTTCATCCACATTTATTATTTTTTGCTTGAATTCCAGCCAATTGTTGCCCAATGTGGTCACATGAGATGTTATGTTTTGAGAACGATCCAACATATCATCCAACTTCAACTGCAATGGTAAATGTAAGTGGTAAATTTGAAAAATTCTTAAAAAATTGTATTCGTGATGTGATTTCTTTACTTTGTGTGCAAGAATTTCTCCATTAAGAATTTTTATTCTTTGGCTAAGCGTGTTGTTCACATCCAGAAGATTGTTTTCCAATTGTTTAATTGAATATTGCATTGTTCGATTGAGAAAATCGACATTTTTACTAAAGTTGTTTGGTGAAGAGTTTGCTTGAAGAGTGGACAACAGACTTATATTGGCCTGCAATTCAAAAAAATATATTTTAACATATACTTACATATATATATATATATATATATAGTTAACTTGCCTTTATGGTTTCCGTTTCCAGCTCAAGGCTTTTCTGTAACTCGACATATCTATTGTAGTGTTCCTTAATACCTTCAATATCTGATGAAACAGCCTCCAGTTTAGCTCCAAAGTCGGCAACCAACTTCTCATCCTGTCCGTAATTTCTTTGCGCATTCACCGTTTCTGCCAGACTACTCAGATTACTGCCCAAGCCTCCAACGTTTTGGGTTAAGTCATTCAATTGGCAAATAACATAAGTTTGATTTTTGATTAGAAACGATGTGGTCTCATGCCAATGCTGAAGTGTATCCGGAAAGATTTTACTCATGGCTGACACTAAGTAAATATACATATATATATATATATATATTAGATTCAATGCAACTAAAAATAAAGCTGCGCCTTAAAAAGCATCGTGTAAATGTGATCTAGTCTATGTATAGATATAAAATTCACCTTCTTCAATTTTTTGACGATAATCGGTAATTTGCTGCCGCAAATCAAAGTAAAGCCAGTATAAAATTGCCACAAAGAAGACGGTCGTAATTCCAAACAGAAAGGGACCACATTTGCGAAAAAATATCTTTCTATGAGTGCGGCGGGTGGTGTTAGCAACATTCAGCTGTAAAAAATCAAATCAAAACAAATCACATGTACAAACATACATACACAGATGTTAAAAGTATACACAAAGCCAAGCACACACACAAAGTCACATGCATTTGTGTATGTGTATTAGATTGTATAAATGTATTTCAAGTATACCCATTACCCATGCGTAATCATCAGGGTCATCGGTGGATACTGACAGCAACTTGTCCTGTGAGTTAACAGTGCGGCGGGTACCTCTCTTTGTTAAGGAATGTGCTATCAGAGCATCGAGTTCTCTTCGTTTTTTCATTTTCTTGCCTCCGCCAGAACGTAGTGGAACTTCGATACGATGATGGCAGTCCATGCTGCGCTTTTTAAATGTAAAGTCTTGTAATAACAAGAGTTTTGGACGATTTTGACAAGCATAAATTAACTAATTCTACACGCACAGGCACAGACATTGATACTTTTATAGATATTAGAGTGTTCTTTTGCGCATGATTTAAATATGATGCTTTATATCGATTGATGACACGATTGATATCGATGTCATTTTCACATCACTACTATTGCTTACCAAAATAAACATTGAACAGCCGTCTTGGAACGCGGAAATGAAATCAATCAATGTTTTTCATAATAAACTTTTGAACACGATGCCAATAAGCTAAAGTTCTGTAACATGCTCATTGCGGTTTTCACTTTCGGTAACATTTTGTGGAATTAAAATGTTCTTAAAGTTTCAAAACTTATTGCTTTGCGTCTTGTGAGTTGAATACTCTTTTAATGGCAAGTTAATTCAATCATTGATCGAATGAAAGTAGGCACTAAAATGACTACCGAAATTTTTCAAATTGGGCAGTTTTTTTTCCATTTGCACATAGTCCAATTGGAAAACAAGTTTTTCAATCCAAAAATTAATTTCGCTAAGTAAATTGTGTCGACGATATTTTGACGCGGTCGTTTCAAAACGCAAGTTCGCGCGAAATTATGTCGTTTGAAATTGGCGAACTTATGTCATTATGCCCTGCTGTTGCCCGTACCAGGTGCACACAAAAGTTAAAAATAAGATTAAGTAATATTTAAACATGTACCTGAAAAGAAGAAAAACGGCTTCAGCACCCTTGCCCTTTTTGTCTTTTTTTCATCTTCTATGTCCATTTGCATTTAAATATTTTGATATTGTTCAGCATTAAACTCGTGGCACACTTTTGTTATTAAAAAAACAAGTATGTAAGAAGTACACATTAAATTAATAATTTTATTAATAACCTATATTAGTTAATCATCACGATATTAAATTTTGATTACATTAGGTAACTTATATGGATCGGCCAATGATTTTGGAAAACGACTTAAAAATCGTTCAAGTCGAAGAAACTTAATTGATATTAGCCGCTTATCAAACCACCATCCATTGATTTCATTGTGCACCATTCCAGCGTCTCCTTCGGTTGCACATCGAATGTAGACGCAGCAAGATTGTGTATCCAGTTGAACATCATATATTTTGCAATTCGAGCCGACTTTTTCAAATATAGATTCAACAATCAATTGCCTTAAATTGGGTTGCTCGATTTCAGATGGATCAAACATGTGTCTGATTTTTAAACATGATGTGGGAGGATTGACGATTTTGTTTGAGTTATCAAAAGCAGAGCTTTGCCATTTCTTTGATGTGACAGGTTCCTTATTGCCTAGGTTTTTATTCCATGTCATTGTACGGAGTTGCTCACCATTTCGTATAATCATTCCAAATAGAACACGATTGTCATTTCCTTCTAATATCTTTAAAGCCTTTTTCCAAGGACCTAGCAGCTTAGAGCGCTTATGAGCAGGCAATAATTTTTCTTGCAAGTGATTTATAATTACTTCCGAGTTTTCTGACTGCGAACTTTGGTACATCAATTCATTTGTTATATCCTTTATAAGCTCTTCTGTTGCTAACATACTTTCTTTCTGTTTGTAACGATAAAGGACAATCAAGAAGTAAACAATAAGGCAACATAATGCAATTAGAATAAGTAGTCCAATAACAGTAAAGAAGCGTGCAATTTTCTTAAATATAATGCATTTAAGTGGTAGATTTGGTTCAATCAGTTCAAATGATAAGCTTTCTTCTGAAGAGTTTTCCATTGGCACAATTGCTCTTATCATCCACTGTGGATTCTGTTCAATTAGGTACTGCGCATCCAACAGTTTCTTTTGTAGATTACCATTTTGTATATTTGCATTGCTGCTTAAAGCATTCATTAGCTCAAAAATATCAAGCGTTGGCGAGTGATCTGTGTCTATACAGTGGTGAAGTCTTGCTCTTTCATTTAAGTACTTAAAAAGTTCTTCAATTATGTACATGGCCTTGTTGAATTGGTCTTCGCTAATACAATCAATTTTAGTTATAGAGGAAGATAACTGTAGTTTATCATCCATATCATTTGGACTGCATATTGTATAGCTTAAGTTTGTTTGAGAAATTGGGCTGAGGTCGAATTTCTTTGCAGCGTACAAAACGGATATCACTGACAGAAAAATGATTAAAGAAGCAATAAGTACATGTGGGATGATATACTGACTAATATCAGGTTTCTTCAGAAACGATTTGAAATCAAAGTTAACAAATTTTTTGATCATCTCATTCCTTATAATTCCTTTTGACACTGGCACGGAGGAGTATGCATCTTTGGAGTTAAATTTCTTTTGAATTGAAGTATCGCGAAAGCTAAGCAATCTGTTTACAACACCACCATCGCACATATTTGCTTTATTTGCTTCATTTAGCTTAACGTATGGAACAGGCACAGGAACAGCTGGAACAGGATCTAACGCGCAAGGCATTGATCGCATTTTACGATACTTTCCAGATACATTTACATTTACAGTATGAGGTTCATTGTCATAGTTTGATGCTAAGACGGGTGGTGGTGCATACATTCTTGAGGCTGAGTTTTGTACCAGATTTATATTAGCATCGCTCTTATTAAAGTAAACTGAAGGATTTCGGCAAACTTTAATTTCATTATTGTTGTCAGCACCATTTCCATTTTCAAAGAGATTCATATTCTTTTGTATTGGAACTGATGGTGTTACATTTGTATTCGGCATTTCCTTGTTATTAGAGTTGGAGTGAAGTACATAGTTTGATATCTTTCCTCTTTTAAGTTTCTCCGTTTTTATATGTTTCATTAGTTTTTTAATTAATATCGGGCGTGTTGTTTCAGTCACTGGAGTATTTGGGAATCCAAATTGTAATAGTTTGTTCCGTATCTCAATATCGGTCAACCGATGTAAGCTTTCAGCCATTTTTGTCTGAAAATATACATAAATATTAATTATTTTTATTTGTACGCAGAAAAGTTGATTAAAAAGGTACGTTTATGCTTATTAGACTAAATAAAATTCCATTATCATGCTTATTAGATTTAATGAAATTCCATTATTATGCTTATTAGATTTATACATATTTATTATGTATATACATAAGTACAAATGTAATGGCTGTACTGCTGATGCTGACCAAGAATTTACATATATGTATGTATGTATTATACACATGTACATACATACATAGTGTCTAGGGTCGGCGTTGTTTTCTACCTGTATGAATGTACAAAGATTTGTGAACATTTCTTGAGTCTTCTTATGCACAACCGGCTATAAAAACGACATTGCTTAATTAAAAAGCATATTTTTCTAAATGTCTAGCGACATGTGTATGAAGTTATGTATGAAAATACATCAAAATAGCAGCTAGAACATTTCATGTGTACATACATATATAAATATATGAAACGCGTTTTATTTTAAAATAGAAAACACTTCACAATTACTTAGCTTTACACTTACCCAAAGATTTGCGTATTAAGTATTTAAAGCAATATATTACTAAATTTAAATAATCGTCAAATAAATTCTAGGTGCATATGCTGCAATATATACATATATGACATGTGTGTATGCACTTCACAAAAATCTATGAATAAGCTTTGGGTATTCCAGTTTTTAAAACTTATTTTTTATTTCGATCAAATTATCGATAACAAATAAATCATAATAATAGCGTCTTTACATTGGCACTAACAGTTGCAGTTGCAGTACGTAAAATCATTTACATTGTCCACAATGGAGTTAATTAGCTTGCAAATCAACTGTAAATTGATATTCAAAACAATTTCGATCGAACATTTGAATGAACATAGTTGATAATGGCAAATATAATTTGCAGCCGCTTTGGAATTTATTAGCAGGCCAACACAATCGTAGTGCACACAACTTTGACTCAACGTTATCTTCCAAGAAAGCCGTCTATAATATCGAATGTAGTATAATTTTCACCCGACGTAGTAAACTCACTAGCAACGAAAATAATTAATATATTAATACAATTGTGTATACATACGTTATATGCTAATACTCCTCTGTTATTAAGTTAATCTGCACACTGCTGGAAAATCCTCGCCACATGCACTGTTTCAAGGCTCACATAAGCGTGCAGTCTCATTACTTTGCCAGCCTTCGCTGTCAGCGCAGTTAAGAACGCATGTCAACAGACTACGGGTACCAAACATGATTTTTTGCAAAAGCTGAAACTACGCAGAAGAAGATATGAATGTGGAACAGCTCCCTCGTCACTGTACCACACTTAGTGGAGGCGGTTCCTATACATTGTAGTATCTCAGCAACTTATTGGAAATATCCGAGATCACCAATATTCTTTAATTTATTATATCAACGAAGTGGTTCATGCCAACTCTGGTTAAAGCGAAGACAAGGAACACAGTTCCGTGCATCTGCTACACCAACCTAATTAGTTGTAACAAAAATGTAAATAAAAATTGCAAAAAACTATTGAGACAACAAAATAGTTTGTATTTATAAGTGTATCTCAGTTTTTCATTGAATTTTTAAATTTGAATATTGTTATATAACTTTGAAATAGAAGATGCTTTCTTTTGTTGCAAAAACGACGCTACTGTGACTTTGCTTTAATTGAAGATATACCAATTTTAGGGTAGAGTTCTCACATTCGATAACACATTTACCAAAATTAATTCGATAATTTCTTCTGGATAGTAGATACATAATTGCTTGTGGGCTAAGTTATTTTATTCTATTTTTATAGGTATGTTAGTTTAAATATATAAAAGGAACTGTTTAATAAAGTTTTTGATTTGATTCACAACATAAAATCATGTTTAGTGCGCTATTGATATACATAAAATATGTACAACATAAACATCGACATTTTCTGATACTAATTCAATTGTATTTCAGATCGAAACGCATGTTATTAAAAGATTTACAGTAGGGATGAATCGTAGAGGTTTAAATACTGGAAATACGATGTCTTCTCAATCAAATATTGACGAGGGAAGCTGGAAAGGTGTTACAGAAGGCTCAGCCATGTTACCTTCTACAAATTCAACATCGCTTAATCCGGACGCAAGCAATCAGAGTGGATTTCCCCAAGGAGGACTACCATATAATTCTAGTGGTAACCCATATCCACAAGCTGGCCAATCTTCTCCTGCTGGAAATCAGTCTTTAGTATTTCAAAATACTAATCAACCTGGATCGAATACTCCCCAATATACTTCTTCGCCAGCCCCCTCGGGTTCATCAACCCCTGGTCCAGTTGGAGTCGGTTCGCAAAATATACAAGGGAACTATTCACAATCCTCAGCATCTGGCAATTTTAACGGACCCGTTGGAGGACCATTTGGATCACCGTCATCTGGCTTGGGCCAGTTCAGTCGGCCAGCGAGTTCAGGTACACCATTCAATAGTGGACAACCTGGTCATTTTTCATCACCAACAGTTTTTGGAGTTGGGGGCCAGTTTAATCCCATGCCGCCGGCATCTCCGTTTGGTCATGGTGGCAACCATCCAATGATGGGCGGTCCCCAGCAAATGGACAGAATCGATCAAGGCTTTAGAAGACACAACTCATACTTCAGTCATACGGAGCATCGAGTATTTGAGCTGAACAAACGGCTCCAACAAAGAAATGAAGACAGCGACAATTGCTGGTGGGACTCCTTTACAACAGAGTTCTTTGAGGACGATGCCAGATTAACAATCTTGTTTTGCCTGGAGGATGGCCCAAAAAGATATACAATTGGACGAACACTTGTTCCACGATTCTTCCGAAGCATTTTCGAGGGAGGTGTATCTGATTTGTATTTTCAGCTAAAACATGCTAAGGAATCCTTTCATAATACATCTATAACATTAGATTGCGATCAGTGCACAGTTATAACACAGCATGGGAAACCATTTTTTACAAAAGTATGTGCGGATGCTAGACTTATTCTAGAATTTATGTACGATGACTACATGAGAATCAAATCATGGCATATGACTATAAAGGGACATCGAGAACTCATTCCAAGGTCCGTAATTGGTACATCTTTGCCCCCCGATCCAATGCTTCTCGATCAGATAACAAAGAATATAACTAGGGCTGGCATAACAAACTCAACGTTAAATTACCTTCGTTTATGCGTTATACTTGAGCCCATGCAGGAGCTTATGTCACGCCATAAGGCGTATGCACTTAGTCCTCGGGATTGTTTAAAGACAACCCTTTTTCAAAAATGGCAAAGAATGGTCGCACCGCCGGGAAAAAAGGACCCGCAAAGACCTCCGAATAAACGTCGCAAAAGAAAAGGATCTAATTCCGGAGGCGGCAACAACTCAAACACTCCACCTGTGGCAAACCAAAAGAGATCGCCATCAGGACCCAGCTTCTCCCTCTCATCTCAAGATGTAATGGTTGTCGGTGAACCAACATTAATGGGCGGTGAATTCGGTGAGGAAGATGAGAGGCTTATCACCCGTTTGGAAAATACACAATATGATGGCACCAATGCTGTTGAGCACGATAATCATACTGGTTTCGGGCATGCCGATTCCCCAATATCTGGCTCAAATCCGTGGAGTATGGAACGAGGAGGCGCTATTCCAGCTAGTCCTGGGAATCCTTCCGGACCACAGAACAATGCAAACATAGCCGATATAGATAAAAAGAGTCCCATTGTCTCGCAATAGAAACTAATAAATAGACCCAAATGATGATTTAATTTTTCGATATATGGTGAAATGTATTTTCATACTTGCATGTAAAAATATTTTTAAATAAAGTTTCACAGCTTTAGGAAGTGTATCTTAATATATATAAAAGTTGGAAGTTTAATTGGCAGTCTCTGCTGAGTGTTACTAAATAGCAATACTGACACATTTTATCTAATTAGCCGTTTCATTAGTTGCTTAAATCTAAACCCATCGTTATTTATAGCCAATTTATCAATTATTTCGCCAAATAACTAACGCCATTTCTATATGGCGTCGATTTTAGTATTTTACGCGTCGCGTTTATTAAACTGTAACGTCTGTTCAACCTTGTCATTTAAAGATTTTTGAAATATCACGTAAAAAAACTTTATATAGTAGTTTGCTAAAAGGAAAGTTTTATTTCCACTCAATTGAGAACAGATCTAAAATCAGGTAAATAAATAGAATCAACTAGCTTGAAAGATTTGATAAACTAATGAAAATTAAACTGCAGATAAAGGATCTTAAAAGCCAGATTTCCCAATCTTTCTCAAGGTTGCGGTATTGCCTCAATCAGGTGATATGAACTGAATGAAATGCGCGTATATATACGGTGTGGAGAATCGATTCCAGCGAAAAGTCCAAAACTGTTTAAAATGGATATATCAGCACTGATTAACATCATATCAGGTTCGGAACTAAAACTTTCCTAGTTTTACAAAAAAAAAAATGCAATACTTACCATTGTTAACATATTATATACAAACCTTTGGAATGATTTTGATAAATTATTATTTACCTTAACGATTAGATAACAAAACCCGCCTTATGCTATTCATCCATAGCAACTCTTTTCATCAAGAGCTTCAGGACATTTTTCATAATGGATATTCCTTTAATGGGTGATTAGGCAATCTCCGTTCCATAATAGCAGCTCCGTCAAATCTAAACTATTCTTATAACAAAGTATGTACGAAGTTTTGCCAATATGTCCATCTTTCAAATCAAAAAAATCAAGTTGACAACCAAGTTTTATTTAGTTATTTTTTTTTTTAAGCGATACAAAACCATTAGCACACATCAGATCCATTGTAAAACATTTTGATCTTAATTCTTTCTTTGTAAGTTTTTGTAGTTTATATAATTTTTAAATAATTTAAAATATTTATCATAATGTATATATGTTGAAAATGACTTTAAAAAATCTCTGCTTGAATATGAAGACAATTACTTATTTGTTCAATGCGTGTTTTATATAATTATAAACTATATTTGTTGATTATATTCTATATTTTGCGGATTATTTAGTACGGCTCTTGCGGCGCGTCCAAGTCCCGGTAGTGTGATCTGGCGCGATAATCAAAACCACCGGGTCTGTAAGCAACGAGAATGAGTTTAGAGTAAGGAATTATTGTACACAGATCTTAAAATAAAACAAACATTTATTGAGAATTCGTTGAAAGTTTGCAAAACATAATTAGTTTTGAATTGAAAGCTTTTGAATTCAAGTTTTTATTAATTGAAATTAAAAATTGTAATCGGTCTTAGGAATCATTTTTTCTTTTTTAATTTTTTTTTTAAATACAATCGTCATATTGTACATAGTATATAAAAACGATATTTCTTTACTCATAATTTTTATAATTGATTTGTAGTTCCCTTTTAGCTAGTATTGCTTGAATAATTGGTTTTAAGCACTGAGCTTGAAAACTTTATAGCATAATCTGTGTGGTTTCTTCCCTTTATTTTGTGTTCTTTGTTTTGCGCTAATTAATTAGTCAAATATATCGGAATTAACAGGCGCATCCAAATCATGGTAACCGATAAGCCGGCGTTGGTGTTCCGTGGGCATTTCTCTGCAATAAATTTGCGACACAAGAAAGTTGTGACAAATCTCGTTTAAAGACCAACAAAAAAAGGAAAGCAAAATATAGAAAGGAAAAGAAATGTGGACAAATACACTAGGTTTCTTGAGGGTGGATGGGTGGCTTGTGAGTAATGCTTAAAGAAAACATTTCCCTAATTGTTTAAAAGAGTTTACTTTTAGTCGCTCAGCAGACTTTTTGAAATACTAAATTGAGATTCAGAAATACGTTTTAAAGTATTGTTTAGTTTGTTTGTAGGTCGATGAAACTGGATGTAGATAATACTAATGATAAAGGTGATACACAAACAAAAAAGAAATGATAAGAGGACATTTTTACTATTTAACGTTAACGCAAACTCTAAAACATGAAATTTGAGTGAGTTTAAATGTAGTCCCAGTAAAAGATGTACTGGAACTCTATTAAAGCTCCATTATTCAGTTATAATATTCGAATAAAGCAAACAGATAGAACCAAAGAAGCACGAAGTGTGAAAACGTTTAGAGTTCAACATTCTAGGATTCAGCTATAAAAAAGCACCGATTAAACTGAAATATTTCGGTTTAAAAAAAACAAGGACTAGGTCCTTCTGTTTGACTCGAGCTGCCAAGCAGCAGATAAGCTCCACATTGACTAAAACCTGCTTAAAGCTAAATCACAGCGCATGCTTATAGACATGCCCATGAAAAGAAACTCAAGCAATTTGACCAACTGACCTGCGAGCTTGGGGAAAATTGCGTCCTCCACGACCACCGCCGCCCATCATGGGTGGTGCAAATCCGTAGGGCATCGATTGAAAGGGTGGATACATGGGTCGATATCTGTTATTTTTAAAAAAATAATAGAAATTGTACAACATTTTTCAGATTGTTATTCGTTTTAGGTACTCACCCGCCGCCGCCGCTGCGTCCAGATTCGGATTCGATGCGCTTGGTGCTGCCTGGATGCTCCGGTAGCTGTGGACGCTTCGGATCACGCAAATAATTGTTGAAGTACTGCACCTCCTTGCGCACTTCGTCAACTTTCTCCTCGTGCTTGTTGAAAATGTGCTTGCGTATGAATTCAGGTCCTTTGAACTTCTTGCCTGAAAGCGGGCACAGCCACTTGTCCTTGGCCAGCTCTTGTGTGTTGGCCTGCACAAATTTCTCCACCTCCGTTTCGGGATTTTTGGCGCCCAGTTCCTTGATATCCTTCTCGCTGAACTGCACGCTCTTAGCTAAAAAGTGCTGTAACTTGCCCTCAAACGCCCTCACATACTCCTGAACATCGTTGCTGGTGACGCGCATGGGCGCTGGACCACGTGCGTGTATGATGCCACATCGATTAGGCATCTCGTCCTCATAAGGATACTCGCAATGATTGTAAAAGTCCACAGAGTGTACAATGCGCAAATACAGCACCAAACGATCCAGCACCGAGAGCAGCTGCTCATCGCGTTCAATAGGCTCGCCCTCGCCATCCTTGTGATCGCCAGCTAAACCTAACAGTTCCTCCTCTTCAGCCGACGCTTCTTCGATGAGGTAATCGGTAATGTTTTGAAGAACTGGATTTTTTGAATTGAATCCATAGGTTGTGCTGCCGCTACCATTAACTGGCTCATTGTTTCGTTCTTCCGCGTTATCCGTTTCGCTCCACAGCCTGAAGCGCTCGTCCAGATTCATGGCTATCTTGGCACACAGCTTAATATCACTGCGCACAATCTGTTTGTGCGCTGTGATGCCATTTGCGGGACGCACGCGTCGGCTTAGGTCCCGATTAACAATGGCGCCCATTTCGCAGTCGCGCAGCCGCTGATTGTTGAGGCTCCAGCAGATCTCCTTGATGTTGACATCACGCGTAAAGGTGATCCAACCGCGGCGATACCAGCGACGCTCCACCAGCGGATCAGCAATGGCAACGCGCAGATAGCCGCTAAAACGTGTACAAATCGATTCAATCTCTGCCTTTGTTATCGACGGCGCCAAGTTGCGCAGAAATATGGAAGAAGTGCGGTGCAATGCACGTGGGTGTGTTGCATCTTTCACCTTATCCAAATCAATTGTCTCGGTCTCGGCTTGAGGAGTCGTTATTTCCTCAACGCTCTTGTCTATTTTCTTCTCTTGCTCTTGTTCTATTTCTTTATCTTGATCTTTCTCTTTCTCATTGTCACTGTCATTTTCTGCTGCTTTTTCATCTGTCTGCAACTCCGACTGTTTTGGCTTCTCCGTCTGCTCCTCCGCCTGCTTTTCTGCTGTCTTCTCTGTCTGCTCATCAATGTTTTCACTCTTAATAGCTGCAGCGACTTTATCCTCATCACACACATTAACTTTCTCCTCTGGTGGGGGACTCTCGGGAGGCGGTTGGTTGGCAATGGCTTTGGCTTTGTCTTTGGCCTCTGCTTCCTCCTCTTTGTCCTTTAGGGCCTCTGCCCTTTGCTCGGCGCGTAAGCCTTCTACAACATCGTATTTGTCTTTCAACTTTTCATCGTCGGAGTTAGTATCCGAGTCGGAGCTGGAAGACGATGAGCTATCATCTTCGCTGCTATTATGTTTGCGTTTCTTGGTTTTCTTTTTCTTTTGTTTTTTATCGGTGCCACTTTTTGGTGAATCCTTTTCAGCAAACTCGCTTCCCGATTTCTCAGCCGCCAACTCTGTTTCCAGCTCGTTTTTCTCTGCAACCGACTCCGGAGCCATCGCCATCGGCTCATCATTATCCCAGTTCTCCTCATCGGAGTTAACGGGTCGCAGATTTTTACGCTGCGGCGAAACAACCTCTGGCAATTCCTCGTTATCTTCATGGTCAGCTTTTGATTGCCGCTTTGGACTATCAGGTGGCTCTTGCTTGGTTACGATTACCGATTGCTGATCAGAAGTTGATTCCGATCTGCGCTCGTAGACGACAGGTGGCAGCTCCTTGGGCTTTTCGTCGAGGATCTTTAGATCTTCGTCGGTGCCGCCTTCCAGTTTGATCACACAAGTGTCGAGGACGCGCACCAATGCATCCGATTGTGACGAGTCAACCTTGACCTTGCCAATGGTACCGTTATCGAGTAGCTCCAGAAACACATTCGTTCGTCTCTGTAAATTACGTAAGGTTACAAAAACTTTTCGAGCTGTATAGAAAACCATTGGGATTACCTTTAAAAAGCCGCGCTGCTCCTCACTGCGTCGCACGCTGTCCTCGGGATGGTATTTGTTCTTGAACCTGGGAAAGAAAGTTTCAAATGCAGCTTAATTAACAATCGTGCTTTGGCATGTGGTTAAGTGTGATATATATAATTAATTTTCAAGTTTAAGTACGGCCCGTGTTTTGTCTATATTTGATATACGATATTTAATACAGTATATAGTTAGGTTCCGCATCCTCTGGCGCATACTCTGGCTAATGGGCATCAATTAATTATATTTTTAATTAGTGGTAGGTACATATATAGATTTGATATGAATTTCAATTGAATTGTTGCATACTGTTGTAAATTACCCAAAGTCTTACCTTTGCAAGCGCATTTCATAAATGTGCATACATATCATATCATATGAGAATTATTTAAGCATTCGCAACGAATTGAAATAAATCGCGGTTTCAAAAATATAAACACACCCACGGCATTGCTCGCCGGGTAATTTAAATTTAAATTTTAAGTTTAATGTTTATGCTTCTATTGAGATTGAGATAGAGGCAGAGTCAGAGGCAGACGCAGAGTCTGTGGCAAAGGCTGAGGCAAGGCAAAGGCTCGTCTCTGGCTCTCAGTTCGCAAACGCCAATAAAACCCAACAAAGCTGCAGAGAAAAACTTAATGGTAAGTATACAAGAGGGTTATGATTGGTTTGATTTGATTGATTGCAGTCGCTCGGGGGAATTGCAATTATGATTAGATTTAGTTTAGATCAAACAAATAAACACAAAAATATGATTAAGTAATAAATACACAATCGGTTGAGAGATTGCTGCCGCTGTTGTTGTTATTCTTGTTGTTGTCGGTTTCTCGGTGTTGTTGCTGTTGCTTGTCAGCAACTCAATTCGCTACTCACCATTCCTCATCCTTATGTGCCACAAAAAACTCATTAAGCTGCTGTCGCTTAAAGTCCGTCTTGTACTCGGTGTATTTACGCATCACTTCCGAGTCGGATATGTTCTCATCCTGTGTGTCCAGGAACTGTTTAAGCGTCAGCATCGCCGGCTGCGTTTGCGTGTCAACGATGCCGCCACCGCCGCCGCCGCCACCACCGCCGGGCGCTGATTCACGAGCAGAGGGCCCATGGCCGGCATGCGAATACGCCGAGTGGAGCGATTGATAGTGATCATTCCACGCCTGCACAAGATACGGATCGTAACCTGCAACGTATTCAAATGTAAATATTTCAAATAGAAATAAGCACCGTTTGGGAATGGTGTCTATTAAACTTAAAAATCGCTGGATCATAATCCTGACTGTACTTAAATTGTCATCAGGTCTCAGGTTAGTTCATAGCGATGGAAATGAATAGTAAAACCCAGGAATACAAAGAAACAACAATATATTCACATGTTTGTTGCAAATCCGTTCGCTTTTATCGATTCGCAATTCTGCAAAATCTGTGGTATACATACTTTAAACTACCTACCAACATTTTTTATCTTTAACTCTTTTGTAGCCTGTAGCTTTAATTACTTTTATCAAATGCTAAACTGATACCTGACTTACCAAATCGCGGATTGGCGCGAATTTCACTATCACCCCAATCGGGGCGCATCCGTTTCGCAGGTGGCATCTCGCGTCCTGGTGAACCGTAGCGCGGACGTGGTCCGGAACCGCGATAGTCACTATAGTCTGGTCGATGACGGGCACCACCCGCACCGCCGCCACCACCACCACCGCCGCCTGCTGCGCCCGCACCTCCTCGAAAAGGATTGCTGTGCAGCAGATGAGAGTATTTAGTTGTGATAAGTAGTTTGTTTATAAGGTAATTACATACCGCTCTGACCACTCATCCCGTGAGTTTCCACCGCCCACCATGGGACGACGCTCATCGCGTCTTTCGGGCCTGTAATTGTCGCGTTCGCCGCGAAACTTGTCGCGTCGCTTGCGATCGTATTCATCATCCGAATCAGCCATTGTTTGTTGTCTGCAAAACAATCAATATATATAATAACTAATAAACAAAATTTCCATATCAAGTGAAAGTTCTGTTTTTGGCGCAACTATGCATAAACATAACCTCAAATTTTTGCACTTTTTATAGTTAACAATACGTATGCATGTATGACAAATGTACACTGTATAAAATGCTACTGCTCAACATATTATACAAATTGCAAAAGTTGCAATATCCGCGCTTTCTTTTTTGTTTATATCTCACTTTAATGCCGCCATCTTGCCGCCTTTGACAACCGTGCAAAAAACGCTTACGTGTTGTCAATTTCAAAGTTTTCTAAACATTGGCATACGTTCAGCAATTGCAATCGCTTTTTCACTTTATGTTTAGCTTGATTAGTAGTATTGGTACGCACACACTCACACTAACACCAACCTTTATTTAAGTAATTTATTTAAAATTTTTGCTAATTTTTGTCCCAGTGCGGCGTCTGGAAACTGAAAACACAGGTATGTCTGTTAGAGATGGGCGACAGGCTCATCGGTGTTACTTGTCACAAGTACTTTAAAGTAATTGTCACTGTAGTGACAAAAAATCAAAAGTTGCACTTGTCAAAAGTTGATTGTAATCGATAATTATTGATCGAAATTTGGTTTGGTTTTAAATGTGGTTTTTAACAAGAGTGATGCCAATTTTTACTTAAAAGAAAATAGCTGATTCTTGTGTGAAAACATTCAAAAACTAGCTGACTTGCCAATCAAAAATAACTTAAAAATAGCCAAAACGTTTACAGTTTTTTGCGTCAACAGTGCTGCATTTAATCGATAGTCAAATAAATATAAAAATAACGTTGTTATAAACAAGGCGCCAAGTTAGCATCGGTGATTTTTTGGACTCAGCGTCGATTTGTTCCTGTGGTTTTTGCACTGTTTGCAAATAATAATAAAAGTTAATGCAAAGACAAAATGAAAAAATTAAATGCACTACTGTAGAGAATGAAGAGATCTATCAATAATAATCATTCAATTTTAAGCTTTTTTATTTACTAAATGGGCATTTGAAAATTGAGTTTTCTGCATTTTCAGAAATATCTCCGACTAATAATATGGGTGCGCCTATTTCAAAAATACCAATAGATAGCCCCAAAAATTAACTAAACTATGCCAAAAATTTCGAAAAAATTTGATGATCAGTTTTCGAGAAATTCAATATTATGTGGCCCGACCTCGGCCCATTGACCAAAATCATAACCAGTCATTTTCTTTGCTTATGCCTCTTTTCACAGACTAGGTTCGAAAATGTACGGTATACCAAATTAAAGATTGATCTTTAAGGAAGCTATTAAAACCAAAGTTTATCAACATTTATGGATTCGTTTTCGAGAAATAAGGCAATGAATCTACCCCCTTCTACTAGTTCCAATGCAGATTGTTAGTTCATCACTGAATCACATATGAACCAAATGTGGCTGATGGGCAGCACTTTTTGGCGCAATTCATAACATTTGAATTTTAGCACAATTCTAGATTTCTAGACCGACTGGTGTATTGCACGGTCTATTTTCAGATTGAGAAAATAAATAAAAATTATTGACAATTAAATATATATACATATATGAACTATGTTTTGAGAAAATTTACCTAGGAAGTTCGCGTCGATCGAGGGCTGTAGCGTCGGTACCAGGGTTGTTTGCAGTTCAAACACTGCACGTGTCTTCCAACACCATATCCAAACAAAAATGCAAACATTTTAAATTGTACATGCATTTTAAGCAGATTTCTAGAATTTTATCAATAGATTGTTACCAGGGTGAGCACACACGCGACGACGTCGTCGTCGGCAAGCCCCCGGCAACTAAACCGATGAGCTAAACTCATCCCATGGACACTCGCGTAATCTGAAGCAGGCGAAATCACCTATTTAACTTATGTTTCTTATGTTAATTAAAATATTAAATATATATACGATACTATGTTTTAAGTTGTAAACAAAACAAAATTTACAAAAATGAATAAAAAAAAGAGTATAAATAATACGAACATTTAAATTCAACGGACTTTTTATTAAAAGGAAGAAATTCAAATTTGTTGTGCAACAACAACAACAACCACAGTAAATTTTAAAGCATGGTCGCAAAATTGCTTCCCAAACTTTTTAAAATACCAGGCGAACAGAATCAGCATAAGATCGAAAAATAAATATATGAAAAAATTCAAACTCAACGGCTTTGCCATTTGACACAGGACTCATAAGAATCAGCAAGGATACTGCCGAGATATAGCTAGTTTTCTGTATACAAAAAAGTCCTTATAACTCGGTTGTTTAAAGGACGAACATCCTTTAAAATACATTTTCTGACGCGGATGAACAAGGACTATCTTTTGGCCAAACGACATTCAAATCGTCCTTCAAATGGCCGAGTTACAGGCGACTTTGTGATTTTATGTCCTTTTTCCCTAGCAACCCCCTTGATGAAAATTTTGACAACATTTTTGAATAAATCCTGAAAATCCTTGAATGCCAATCGATAGATCTACTGTCTCTGATTACACAATGGTATGTCCTTTCAAAATCCTTAAGGACACGACCGAGTTATAGCTTGAAGAAGAGATTGTTTTCGTCCAATTAGCAGTTGTTGG